>JACXGM010006052.1:0-33645 GCA_016801145.1 Umbra pygmaea
AAAAAAGTATATTTAAATTATACTCCAGTAATATACTTCTAGTATACTTATGTTTAACCATAAGTATGTATTTAATATATTTAAGTATGTTTGAAGTATACTTTCAAAATATACATACCAAAATAATATATTAGAAGTATATTTAGGATAAATAAAATACATTTCAAGTACATTTAAATATACTTTTTTTTTACCTGGGTTCACCCGAGTGTCCGAAACATATGGCCTCAGATCAGATGAAACGATTATAAAATCGATCATTGACCTTCGATCTAGGGTGCTCTGGTACCAAGTACACTTATGAGCATCCCTATGTTCGAACATGGCGTTCGTTATAGACGATCCATGACAAGCACAGAAGTCCAACAACGAACAACCACTCGGGTTTAGATCAGGGAGGCCGTTCTTCCCAATCACGCCTCTCCATGTGTCTCCATCATTGCCCATGTGCGCATTGAAGTCCCCCAGCAGAACTATGGAATCCCCAACTGTAACCCTATACAGGACTCCATTCAAGGTCTCCAAGAAGGCTGAATACTCTGAACTCCTGTTTGGTGCATATGAATAAACAACAGTCAGAGTTTTCCCCCCAGCAACCCGCAGGCGCAGGGAGGCAACCCTCTTGTCCACCAGGATAAACTCCAATGTAGCGGTGCTGAGTATCCCCGCTGAGTAATGCCCCGGAGAGGAAAATGAAAAAATGAAAAAATGCTAATTCATTATTTAAAATTCATAAAATGTGATTTTCTGTATTTTTGTTGAAAAATTACAGACCTCTACCAGCTTTTGAAGTAGGAAAACCTGCAATATCGGCAGTGTATCAACTACTTGTTCTCCACCCTGTATGTGTGTACTTTCACAGTAAAATTATGTTTCCATATCTACAACCCAAATTCCCAAAAATTTGGGACACTACGGAAAATGAAGAAAAACAAAATAGTCATTTGAAAATTCAATTCACCCTGTACTTTATTGAAGACAATTTATTAACACAAAATGTGATGTTTTATCATTTCAAATCTGATGACTACAACACACGCCAAAACCGTTGGGACAGTCAAAGCGTTTGGGCACTGAAGACACCGGTTGGTTAAGTTTAGCATGAGGAATTTTCCCCCCTTCATCCATTATGCATGTCCTCAGCTCACAACTGTACTTTGTTGCCTCATTTTGCACTTCATAATGCGCCACTCAATTGGAGACAGGTCAGTACTGCAAGCAGGCCATGTTCGCTTCAATAGTCTCTGCTTGTGAAACCATGCATTTGTAATCCAAGCAGAATGTGGTTTGGCGTTGTCCTGCTGGAAAATGTAGGGACGTCCCGAGAAAAGAAAATGTTAAATTATATGTTAATCCAAAATGTGTACTGTACATACTGTACATTTCTGCCTTTCTAGGTCTACTGATGCTTGAGAGCATCAAAGCTAGCCTGGTTAACACCAGACCCTTCTCAGTTCTGACCCTTCTCAAGGTTAATTCACAGCCCATTTCCAAAGGGGCGTCACCAACGGATAATGCTCAAATGCCTCTTGGCGCAATTGGATAGATCAGACTTTTGCCGAGTCGAGTCGGCAAGTCCGCGACAACATCTTTTTTTAGATATGAAGGCTTCGAGTGTTGTTCTTTGCTTGGTTTTTAACAAAAAGGAAACGTACAAATCGCTTAAAACAGACGCGATTGCTGATTCAAACGAGTGATTTGCGGATGTTCCATTGCAGCAGCTATCGTTGTAATTGTCTGCTTCAACCAATGACAGTATAAAGCTGCGCTATCATCATTGTATAAAGCCCGCCTTAATGGTTGTGATTGGTGCCTCGATTTGGAAAAATTGGAAATGGGCTAGAATGGGCTCTTGGCCAGACTGACTTGCAGAGCAAATCTAAATTTGACGGAAGTCCGTCAGGGTTCTCCCAGGCTACATCAAAGCTGATTTTCTCGTGAACTGTACATGATAGCAATTAATGCTTGGTACCATTGGTACGGAAAGAGGAGATTCTGCTGCAAATATGAGTGGTGGATTTACTATGTGAGTTCATCAGAGCCGGAGATATCACACCTCAAACCCAATAGTTTATTTAGACTCTTTTATTGTACTAAAAACATTAAAGACAGGAAGCAGGAAGTGAAAATGACAAAATAACAAATCTGCAATGATGTAGGACATCATCCTGCACAAACGCAATCATTTTTGGAAGTGGGAAATGGCTGGGTTCTTAAAAATGTATAGGAAAATAGTAAGAAATATGTACAACATTTTGAAACTGACCGTGTTTGTTTATCCCTAAAACATTGTCACCCTGAGGGCTTGCTAATATTAGTTTCCAAGCCTTATTCTTTGCATTACAGTTGTATGCAAACGTTTAGGCACCCCTGACAATTTCCATGATTTTCATATATAAATAATTTGGTGTTTGGATCAGCAATTTCATTTTGATCTGTCAAATATCTGAAGGACACAGTAATATTTCAGAAGTGAAATGAGGTTAATTTGATTAACAGAAAATGTGCAATATGCATCAAAATGAAATTAGAGAGGTGCATAAATATGGACACCCTTGTCATTTTGTTGATTACTTCATAAAATCAGTCAGATTGTTCTGCTTTGGTCCTTGTAGGGAGAGTGGAAAGGAAGGACAGGTGGAAGACTGGACAGGAAGATGAGTGAAATAGAAGAGAAAGAATGGGCAGTGAGAAGAGAGTGAGAAACTAAGGGAGAGAAGATTGAAGGGACAAATGAAAGGTAATACAAGTGAACAGAGGAGGACAAGAAAAAGTTAATGATAATGTATTATTTTGTAAAGTGTTTAGTTGGAGTATCCCACCATAATGGTTATTATATTGCCAGATTCCAGACAATCTCACTTACAAATATGAATATATACTTCTACTGGTATGCTTCCTAGTGACATTAATGCAAAAATATGAAGAAAAATCTATTCCACCTGTGTGTGCATGGTTAAAATTCCGAAGTGCAAAATAGTTCAGGCTACAGCACAAATATTTCCATCCATAAATCAGAATAATCATGTCTAACCTCTGAATTTATTTTCAAATTGCACCAGATTGATGAATTTAAACATTAAAATAGACAACATTTTCTTACATGGGAGCATGCCCATGGACCCCCCCAAGGGGGGCTTGTGCCTCAGTGCAGCTCTAGTTCTGGTGACACCCCTGGGGCAGTGTCCCCGTTTTAAGTTTACAAAGATAAAAACATATATTTCGCGTATTAACACTTCTGAGCTGAAAATGTCCCCCGATTTTGTCTCAGAAATCTGGTCACTTTACACAAAAGCCTGTATCCTGTGTGGCCACCACTCCTTCCAGTTCTCCACTGCTAACGACTGGAACGAGTTACAAAAATTATTGAAACTCCAGTCCACCGTCCCCCTCACTACCATTAAACAATTACTATCAGTGCTACGGTCAGACCAGTGTACTTGATAACTCTCCCCTTGCTCTCTGCCCATGTATGCCCTAGTGCCTTTTTCACACCCTCAATGTTTCTTGCACATATTCACCTACACAGCTGTCTTTGTACGATTTTGCACACATAATTTCAAGCTCAATATTTTACCTATTCTAGTGTTGTTGTTTTGTATTACCAATGAGCTTCAATGTCTATATTGCAGTGGATTTTATCAGCTGATGTTACTTGTAAATGTTAAAGACAGTTAACACAGGTACTATAACCTATCTCACCTCTTTCGTTGTGGCAGATTTACAGACTTTAGCAATAGACTCTTTTTTTATCACTGAAGCAGCTGGACACGTGAACACGTTTTATCACTGAAGAAATTAGAGTAGCATTCTGCAGAGCTGACTCAACTTGGCAGCCAGTTCACAGCTCAATATCAGATCAGTCTGTAGTAGTACCTTATCTCTCACAACTGGAATATTTGTAGCTTCAAAAACTGATCCCATAACATTTAATCTGCCAATATCCCTTTAAGGACAATTCCGGCGCAAAATGAGCCTAGGAGTTAATAACACATGGGTACAGAGTCGACCATTCTCTGGGATGTTTTCATGCTAATCGAATGTGCCCAGTTTTAGTGCAAACTGATAATTGCCCTATAATGCTAGTTGTATGGGCATGAATGAAGTAAAAATAAATCACTATTTTATACCACCAACAAAGCTCAAAATAGCACCACACTTCCACAGTAGCATAATGAGGGTCCCTACATGCAAACCGAAGCATTGAGAATTTTGTAAGTGTACAGACAGTTCATTAAAAAGATCATTTAAATGTCAGTACTGTTCGCGTATACAGGTACGCCCCATCTTGGGAAAACAGACTCGACCAGTCAAACCACGAACGCTGAACTACTAGCTTACTACATAAGCTGAACTACTAGAACACAACAAATGCATTCATCAATGCGATTGACGAGCTCAAATTGGTGACCCCCATTGTCAGCCTACTTTTTTGCCATTAGATGGTCTACAGTGGTAATGATTACTGATAACCTACCTTATATAATGGATGGTGTCTAGGCTGAACCTATGAATATTAAACATTTTAACCAGTATGTTATTTAGCTCATTTCAGGATTAACAGTATTTGCCGACAGTTAAGTTGCTAGAAGTTTTAATGTATATATCCATTAGATTTTCTAAATTTTATATACAGTTTTCCTCAAAAGTGAGCACACCCCTCACATTTTTTAAATATTTGATTATAACTTTTCATGTGACAACACTGAAGAAATTATACTTTGCTACAATGTACAATTTGCATGTTCAATTGGAGGTGCTGAAACGGCTGTTGAGCCATCGTCTGTATGCCAAAGTAGAGAAATGCCACTTCCATCAAACCTCTGTCTCCATCCTGGGCTAAAAAAATCACGGACAGGGGAATAGATGGAGGTCAACAAGGTAGACACGGTGAAGTCCTGGCCTGTTCCTACCACTGTGAAGGAGCTCCAGAGATTCTTGTGTTTCGCCAATTATTACAGGTGTTTATCCGTTCCTTTAGTTCCTTTGCAGCACCGTTGATGGCTCTACGAAAAAGGGGGCCCCGTTGCCTTCCTTGGCACCCAGAGGCGGAGAGGGCTTTCCATGCCTTAAAGGAATGGTTCAACACTGCCCCTAACCTAAAACACCCTGACCTGGACCTACCCTTTGTTGTAAAAGTGGATGCCTCAGAAGTGGGCCTCGAGGCCATCTTATCGCAGCGACAAGGTAACCCCTCCAAGACGTACCCGTGTGCCTTCATTTCTAGGAAGCTGAGCCAGGCCGAGCAGAACTATGACGTGGGGGACCGGAAACTCCTGGTGGTGGTAGAAGCCTTAACAGGATGGAGACACTGGTTGGAGGGGGCCAAACGCCTGTTCCTGGTGTGGACGGATCACCGTAACCTGGAATATCTGAGGTCGGCAAGGAGGCTCAATTACCGACAAGCCAGGTGGGCATTGTTTTTAATCTCTTAAGGATATATTTAGGTTATATACAGATGTAGATACACTTTTCATGAGCTGTATGCAAAAATCATCAGTATTAAAACAATAAATTACCTGAAATATTTCAGTTGGTGTGCAATGAATCTAAAATATATGAAAGATTAATTTTTATCATTACATTATGGAAAATAATGAACTTTATCACAATATGCTAATTTCTTGAGAAGGACCTGTATATACATGTTGTATATATTTACAAACCTTTAAAAGTCAGGAATCTAGCAGATGTCTCTGTTTTACAATAGTTATAATGGCCATAACATAAAACCGCTATAGCTATAAAATGTTAAACATTATGAGTGAAAATGTTAAGAGCATGCCATCAAACAAAGCAGCCATTAGCAGTTACTTAGCAATATATAGCAAACCATATTGAAAAAATTATATAATTTACAAAACCTATAGTACTTACAGTGAAAAAATCTTTATTTTTGGTCATCAAAGAGTCCCAGTAATGACATAAAGCATAGTTTTCCCAGTTAAAATCCATCTTTTTATGTAAGAAGAACAATTTCAGGATCACAACGTTATTGAATGTATCCAGAAGAAAACGAAGCCTTTTGTGAATGCATCGTGGGTTCTGGACGTCTGAAAAACTGTCGCATTTGAACCCGTGTCTAATCAATGTCCATAACGTCGGAACTCGTCTTCCTTTGAAACAGATTTTTTAAATGATCAAGCTCATCCATACAAACCTTCGTATGTGTAAAGTTTCCCAGTTCCCCTTCCCTGGACACTGCCACTTCCTTGGTTTATGTGTCACAGAACTACACTTCCCATTCACCAGTTCGTCTCCCAATGGACTACAGCTTCCTACTCAGGTCTCCTAAGAACTACAATTCCCATACCCGGACACAATTAGCCTAATTCACCACACCTGCTCACTCTGCACAGTATTTAAGCGACACTCCTCTTCTTGCCTCTTTGCGAGGTATTGTGAGTATATGTTTTTCTCCATTCTGAGCATTCCTGTTATATATTGTTATTCTGGTGTTGACCTGTTGCTTTGTTTAAGGATATTTCTGTCTTGGATATTACTTTGTACTTTAGCCTGGAACTGCTATTGATATGCTGGCCTGACCCCTGCTTTGTTGTATCATTCTGTCTTGGAATAATCCTATGTGCCTCTGTTTTTGGACCTCTTCCTTCTGTTTATAATAACAGTGTTGTTTTTCTTAATACCTTGGAGTATTCATTACAGTATGCCAGAGACATTTGAATTCTGAGATAGCTAGTATGTCTCATGACCCGGATTGAAAACATAATCAAGTTGCGTTTCTTTTGGAAATATTCTTTAACACATAACACTAACTCATTGGCTGTTCACCCCACTATTCCAAATGTTTTGACATTTGTTGCCATTCCCTGAGGGACATGATTAGAAGTGTCTGCAAAACCCTATCTCAATATATGACATTGTAGTAGTCTCAAAGAGAATGTAGAAAAATAAAAACAGAAAATAATTATGCATTTTCTTTATTTCATATTTTGCCATATTCACCATGTTCATTTATTCAAAATCAATTTTACATATCCCAAAAAATCAAAGTCTTTCCATTTAAAAAACATCAACAATATGTATGTATTTGCTTCAGGTCCATTGCAACAAGAGGTTAACTTTGGGTATGTTTTATTAGGCAGAATTTGACAAAGGGGGTGATCCTCAATAGGTTAACCCACTTTGACTTTACACTGTCCTATCATCCTGGCACCAAAAACAAGAAGGCGGGTGCAGTGTCACGCCTCTATGAGGGGGAGGAACGGTGCGTAACAGAGACCCCTATAATTCCACCTGCATGAATCATCACCCCCATAAAAAAATTAAATAAATCCAATACCACCTCCTAACTGTCCTCCGGGACTCCTGTATTTACCTACTGATTACAGGGATCAATTACTGGACTGGGCGCATACCTCTCTCACGTCTGGTCATTCTGGAATTACGCGCGCCCTCAGAGCCCTACAGAACAAATACTGGTGGCCTCAACTGTCCCAGGACGTTCAGCGTTACATCACCTCCTGCTCTACATGTGCACAGTTTACCAGCCCCAGACATCTGCCCTTTGGTAAGCTCCTGCCCTTAACCATTCCACAAAGACCCTGGTCTCACTTATCAGTAGACTTCATCACTGACCTGCCAGTTTCCAAGGGGTGCACCACAGTAGGTTTTCCTAATCCTGTAGACTAATTGTAATACCTTAAAATCAACATTTGGCAGACAAATGAATTTAATTAAACATATTTTGGGCCTGTAAATGTGCAAATTAATATTAAAAAGCCCACAAAAACACAAATGCTTATTTGATTGCAGATCGGAAAGTATAATATAATTTGTAGCGGATTTCATATTAATTTACATTCATAACCATTTTTTGTCAAATGAATAGATGTCAATGTCAAGCTCAGGCAACATCAGTGGTACATTCTGGTCCAATTTAAAAATAGAAGGCATAATGTTTGGATAGAAAGGCACAATGATGGAACTTTACAAAAATGTTCAGAAAATTGTAGCACCATAAATGGCAGAACATATGAGATGGTGGAGATACAAAGTGACTGGTTAAAGATTGTCACTTTTAAAAAATTAACCAGCAAATGGAAGGGGATCTTGAAGAACCAGCTCTTCATGGACCTGTCTCATATCAGATATGAACCAACTTAGTAAGGACCTGTCTAATATAATTTGAAAATGTAATTGATTTTACTAATTAGTGTAGTAATTAATAATATTAATATATAATTAATAATATTAAACAATATTTTAAAACCAAACCTTCAACATAATGCTCTTTTAATACTTTAGCAAATACAATTTATCTGTCTTTATCTTAAAAAGAGAGGAAATAAAAACCATGAGCTGCCTCTCATAATGGCATTATTTAATTTTCTACTTATTGTTATCATGCAGTAATGATATGGACAACTTGTGAAATGCTGTCAGTGACAGAATATATCAAAATAAACACTAGTGTGTTGCATTTTATTATTATTTTGGGACCACTGTGAAAGTTCAAATCTAATGTGACAAGTGGTACCTTTCAAATAAATAACCCATTCTTACTTTAAACACTCACACACCCTTTGCACCACAGCAATAGTAGCTGGGTAAGACAGAGGCTGGCACAGATGACGAGGGAGCCATCTCAGCAGGGCAAGTGCATACAAATTAGAGAGGATGTTGTGGAGAGTGGTGGGAGGATGGATCCGTTCAATTGGGTTGCTGAGCCATGCCCCATGAGCACTGGGTCACCAGTGTGAGTGCCCTGAGATACCCTACCCTAGGGCCCAACTGGTTAGACTTTGCTGCTGACATAGGCTGACCTTCTTCTGCCTGCTGACTCCACTGCTGTATCACTAGTGGGCAGTTAAATGCAGTCACATTATAAAAACATTCTGAGACCTCTTAACCCTAGGTGGAATAAATCAGGTTTGTTTGAAGAGCATTAATTGACTTTTTTACTTGGCCTGTCCATGCATCATGAGTGGGTACAGTATAGATAGTTGAGCTCAGAGACATTTTTATTCTCATTTCATTATTTATGATGCTCTTTCTGAACTTTGGTTAAATTATTTGGTTATATTAAAACCCACCTGAGTCTCTGGTCCCTCATGGAGGACCAAACAATGCAGAATTAGAAAACAATGGCTGTTACTTCATGTATTTTATCAGAGAAAGCTGAAAAAACTATTTATCTCATGTTCACTTCTGCATTACACAGCCTCATCACCATGTAATTATATTTGTCCTATTGTAGGTGTTTTTTATTGAAAAAAGCTTGTCTGCAAAAAGTGTATATTTGATATAGGTATTGTGATATAGGTATTTTTTATCACTTTCTTTTTAGATTTATTACTTTTCTGTAAAGCACTTTGGTCAGCCTAGTGGCTGTTGTAAATGCGCTATATAAATAAAATGACCTTGACCTTGACCTATATGGTTCTGTTTTGTTACTGATTCGTGAGAAGACTTATGAAGTTAGTCAACTTCTCAACACTAGAACCGCGAAACGCAAACGCCACCTGGCATTTGAGTTTGTAATTAAAATACATCTGTGACTTTGAAAGCTACACTCTCCTCCAAAAATCTCAAACAGAACGCTATTTATAGATGATTTCCATGTTTTTTTACCCCTAATTTTCTACTAAAACCGCCAAAATCAGACGCCTAACATTGGTACCCAGCCAATTATCTAATCCAACTGTACATCTCAGAATTTTTCCCAAATTACATTCTCAGGAAACTGTTTTGAAAACCTGAATTGCGTTATATGCCAACATATTTAGTTTTTTTTTACGTTTGAACTGCACGTTTCGTTATAGGCTATATTTGTACTACAATTACGTACATGCTCCAGTACATTTCGTTTAGCGGATTTATGCGAGAACAGTCCACACATTCCATACATTCCATAGCGTTCGAAATTATATTGCAACATTTACAGTTAAGGTTAGGTAGGAGGATACTAACGGTTAAGGTTAGGCATGAGGTTACTAACGGTTAAGGTTAGATATGACGTTACTGAGGTTAAGGTTAGAATTAAGGTTAGGGTTAACATTACAAAAACCGACAATCGCCTGTCTGCATGACGCAAGCAATGTAGAGCAAAACACATACAAAGTGCCGGTCTGGACTCGCGAACACTGGCATGCAAGTCGCGGATTTATACGCCCGTCCACCATTCCCGACTACCACCCTAGAAAAAACTACTCTATTTACATGCTACGTCATGATCTTCGTATGTTCATATTTAACGTTATTCGAGTGTTCAATCTAGTTCCCTACAAACGTAATTGACCCTCTCACATGTTCATATTTCACATATTTCAGTTTTACAAAATAGTTCCCTCAGAACGTATTTCATGTGATTTAGGGCTGTATTAATCCTAATCAGACAGGCTTCAAACATGGACAATACATTTAAACCAGTTTTAGAAATAATAGAACACTATAAACTATCTGGATTATCAGGCCTACTTTTCATAGCTGATTTTGAAATACCCTTTGATAAAGTTCGATTAGCCTTTATATAAATGCTTGGAAATTTAAATTTTTTAGACTATAGTTATGTATAGTAACCCTAGATGAACCCTATAAGTTATAAATAATGGCTATATCTCACAAGAATTCAATCTGTCAAGAGGAGTTAAGCAGGGCTGTCCACTGTCTGTTTATCTATTTACTGTTGCAATTGAAATGTTCGCTAATAAAATCAGAACAAATAACAACATTAAGGCCCTAGATATCCATGGCTTACAAACAAAGGTATCTTTGTATGCCGATGACTCATGTTTCCTCTTGCAACCTCAGTTGGAATCACTAAATAGCCTCTTAAAGGATCTAGATACCTTTTCAATCATATCTGGATTAAAATCCAATTACGATAAGTGTACAATGCCATGTATTGGAGCACTAAATGATTCTAACTTTACATTGCAGTGTAGATTACCAATAAAGTGGGCTGATGTGGATGTGGACATATTGGGTATACATATACCATATGAAAGATTGAGTTGTATTCAAAAAATATTTTATAGAAAACTAGTTAAAATAGATAAGTTATTGCTACCCTGGAAAGGACAGCACCTATTTATTTGTGGTAAAATCACTTAATTAACTCTCTAGTTATATCACAGTTTACTTATATGCTTATTGTTTTGCCTACACCCAATTACATGTTTTTTAAACTATATGAACAAAAACATTTATTTTATATGGAATGGCAAGCCAGACAAAATAAAAAAGAGCTTACTTGTATCATGAATATTATACAATTTATTGAATCTCTCATTAAAAGCATCAGTAATACATAAGATGTACCTAAATCCTAAATATGTATTTAGTAAGCTAATAAGAGTTTTTGATTCTGTAATGTTTCCCAGTTCCTCTTCCCTGGGAACTACAGCTTCCCTATTATTGACTGCTCAGAACTACATTTTCCATAACCCGGACTCAATCATCCAAATTCAGTACACCTGCTCTCACTCAGTCAGCATATAAGACACACACACTTCATTGCCTCTTTGCGAGGTATTGTGAGTATTGATTTCCTATTACTGAGCATTCTATTTCTATATTTTTGTTCCGGTCTGACCTTTGCTTTATTTGTGGATTATTCTGCCTTGGATTTACCTCTGTACCTTTGTCTGTAATCTGGGATTGTTATTCTGTCTTGACCTGTGCATTGATTACCCTGTCTTGTGTTTTTGGATTTTCGTCTGTACCTTCGCTTCATTCTTGGAATGTGTATAATAAACTATGTCTTTTTTACCTCTTGGGACTATCATTACAGAATACCTCGCCCAAATAAACATGGCTGGGAGTGAGCCGTTTTACAGTGGCTGGGTCCAGGAGGATATTCCATGGGACCTCTACGAAGCCTCCTATGAAGAGATTTTAGTCAGGGAGGCTACGGATGGGGACTACATCCTTCCCCGTCGTGTCTTTGAGACACCTGCCCCTTTTGAAGCTCCTAAGAGGGCTACCAGCCCCAGTTCCAAGAGGGCTACCAGCCCCAGTTCCAAGAGGGCTACCAGCCCCAGTTCCAAGATGGCTACCAGCCCCAGTTCCAAGATGGCTACCAGCCCCAGTTCCAAGATGGCTACCAGCCCCAGTTCCAAGATGGCTACCATCCCCAGTTCCAAGATGGCTACCAGCCCCAGTTCCAAGACGGCCGATCCCAAGATGGCCACCGGCCTCAAAGACAGACTTTATCTGTGAATTATTTAGGTAGTTTGGTAATTTCTATTGTATTACAACATTATTTATTTGTATCTGCTCGCTACAGCAACACTGTTGACCATAGAAAATAGACTTGACATTTTTTTTCATTTTATTTAGAATATAAATAGGCTATGACAGCAAGTTGTACGAGGGGGCAGAACAACAGATGAGCAGCATGTAGCCTAATATATCCTTCCACCATCAGTTCGCACAACACCGCAGCTGATGATGAATAATAGTGTTGGCAGTCTAATGATTGGATGCATTTTCAAGAAGCATAACAAAATTAATGTGTGAATGGACAGTAATGGCACAATAGCCCATGGACTTTTCCACATTGTCATACAGATATTTTCACATACACTTCATTATGTGATTATTTGGACTGTATATAACCCTACTTCTAATCAGGAGCATCACTAGACATGGGCTTGCGTGAATAAAAAGGCAAAACACATAGCTTTAGCCACACTAGATAGCTTATACTTTTAATTGCGCAACAAATGTGATCTGCATATGTTTAGAAATCTTTTTTACATTCTACATCACTAAAATAAAACAGAAAGAAAAGTATAACTAGTTTATCTGTGAATAAAGTAGCTGTGGTGGATTTTCATTATATAGACTTAAGAAATCTAATTCTACAAAGAATAAAAAATAGGAAAATATGCTACTACAGCATAGCTATACTTTGATATAATAAATATCTTTATTTTCATATTCTACTTTTATAATGTACATTCAACAACAACAAAAATCTTGATGTAAATTCATCTGTTTTGAGTAAAGAAGACACACTGTCAAGTCTGAAAATGTATAGACAGAATAAAACAAATGAAAACTGTGTGAGATACAATTGTTTCATTTGCAGTTCTTGCTCTCACAAGCCACGAAAAATATTGTTCTTCACTAGCTCAGTCGGCACAAGGCTACACAAACTTAGCTTTTTTTGTGTATGGATGTACTTTTATAATTATTTAGGCTGTTTGTGTTATTTCTATTGGATTATAACTTTATTTATTGCATCTGCTTGCTACAGCAACACTGCTGACCAGAAAAAAATAGACTGAAAACGAGAAAAGAAAATCTATAATCGAGCGTTTTTTACAACATCACTGTTCATACTATCCATATTTTCATAGATATATTCACCTACACTTCATTATGTAATTATTTTCACAGAGTTTCACAGAGACATCTAGAAGAGACGGAGTCAGATGGGGGATCTGAGGTTGAAATTCTTTATTTGTGTGACATGCAGATGCTTCAGAACATAAGACATTGCGCTGTGCCTTGTGTGCACAACAATGGAGAAAGCACATGGAACATGTCTGTTGATGAACTCAAAGCATTCTTGCACTGTTGTATGTTCTTGGCGCATATGGAGGAATTGGGCATGGATGTGGAGTCATTTTGGTTTGATCGATTTGGAAGTTACATTTTCAAAGAGACAATGCCATGCAACTGCTTCAGAGAGATTATGTGACACCTGCGTTTTGATGACAAGGATATAAGACAATATACCCTTCCATATTCCATTCTGTAATTACTGCATATTTAACTAAACACTTCTTCTATATTGCTTCTAATATAATGTACAAATAAAATCCAATTAAAAATACTCTCATGTAAATTTGTGTAATTCATTATTCACATTATAAAGAAATTTACTCTCTGTAGCCTATTATTTCACATTACTATGTATCATTCATTAAATTAAGGTTTTACACAATCCCATTTTAATATATCCAGAAAACACAGGGAAAAAACATAAATAAGACTGAATTTGAAAATAAATGAAATGGTAAAACACAGCTTGAGCCGTACTATAGCCTATACTTCTAATTGCACTTCTAATTGTATTTTTTTAATATTCTACACCAACAAAATCTGTAAATAAAGTAGCTGTGATGGATTTTCATTATATAGACTTAGAAATTCTATAAAGGATAAAAAATAGGAAAATAGGCATAGGTTTCCTTTGATATTATAAATATATTTGTTTTCATATTCTACTGTTATAAAATACATTCAACAACAACAAAAATCTTAATGTAATTCATTTGTTTTGAAACATTTTTACTTAGGCTTATAAAAAACAATTGGGTGATTCTCTTTGCTGATGATCGCTGGAAGCAGTGATGGCTTGGAGGCTGCAAAGGAGAATGCGTTTCTTAATGAGGATGATTTGTATGCTAACAGTTGGTGGTTATAGGTAGTGTGGAAGGCCAGGCAGTTCTAGTGTTCAACATTTTACATTTGACCATCTTCCTAATGTAATCACCAACTTCCTAATGTTTTTGAGGAATTTTTAGAATACATAATAACATAAATTCAACAGTTGTTTTTTGTTCTTTTATGTTTATTTTAAAAGATTTCTGTGTCTCAAAGTATGTTTTCACATCAGATTATGCTAACTGAGAGTGTTCTGAATCCATAGAGCCAAATCACTTGATGGTCCTATTTACAGAAATGCCTGCAGAAGCCTTTTTGTCAAACTAGTGACAAACAGCTGAAAATCATAGACCTAGCAGGGTTTAATGGCTAAATCCTCCAACCAACATTGTCTGCTTGTCTCTAAAAGATTAGCTACAAGCTTCTATTTAGAAATGAGAAAAGTCCTTGTACTGTCTTTTAATGTCCAGATATCTCACTCTTTAATAATTTTGACCTGCAAATTGGTTTTACAAATAAGAAATGCTGCATAATACTTTCCAGTACCAACAGTGATGGATAACTACACTTGGCTTGTTGACAGGAAGCAGGCTGCAGGAAACAAACAGCATTTTGTGAGAAAGGAAATAGATGAGATCGAGCAACAGTGGTATGGACAAGGAGCAATTGGTGAAATAGTGTCAATCAAACAAAGGTGTCATTATGTGATCAGGGCTAAACGGAAGACAGACAGAGAGGAAAGAATTATTAAGAGGCAGGGTGTTGATGACCCGAAGAAGTAGGGCATTTCCCATGTTATCTTTATAAACACACATACACACGCTGAACCACGTCTACATTTACAGTCAGAGCTTGAACTAAATACTACTAATTAGACTGTAAGCGAGACGAGGGGGGTGGGGAAGTGACAGCAATTAATTCTGTTGTGATTGTGGCTGTGATGGCAGCTTCCCTTGTGAAGGTGACAGGTACATTGACACTTCACTGTCAAAGTACCTCAGGTCTGTTCTACACCCATAGAGGAAAACAACAATAACAAAAGCCATGACAACCATTGAGAAACTGGGAATGATGTGTTTTGTGTGCTAAACATTCCACTGCTGTAGTCACTTTGCTTTCATGTTGTGGCACACTGACTGAGTCCAGCCATATAGAACTCCTTCCTGTTCTCATTGCAATATATGGGTAATCGTACATAATAGACATTTTGCTGTATTATGTAGACAGACATATGGTAATTCAAATGTGAACTTATGTAAATATTGATTGGCAGTTCTATCAGAATATTTCCAAGAATAGACCAATTGGTAACAGTTTAAAGTACTTGGGGAATGTTAATTTAAGTATAACATGCTAGGTTATTGAGGTTAAGGTTAGGGTAAGGTGAGGTTAATGTTAGAGTTAGTGGGTCTGTGTGGCCTAGTGGACTAAGTCACTGCATTTTAGGATAGTCTACATCACAATGGTCATGGGTTTGAGCCTGACCATGGGTTTTCTGACATTCCCTGGGCCTCCTGCAACATAAAATTGGCATAGCGCTGCCCAGGATTTGAGTTAGATAAGTCAGATTATCTATCCTATCATGTCACTCTCAAGCAACTCCTTGGGCCCTATCTTACACCCAGCGCATTTGCCTTTTTACACAAACGCATGTATCATTCCTATCTTGCACCTGACGCATATGGGACTTTTCCCTCCACAGACACGCACCGGTAAATTAGGGAATGAATTTACGTTCGTTGGGCGATTCAGCGAAAAGAAGAGGCGTGTTCCAGCGCAAACGTTCTCAGGTGCTATCTTGCAGTTCCCGAAAACAATTCCGCCACTGACCAGGAAAAACCTGGTTAAAAGTCAGTGGCGTGTTATTCATATGCTATTTTAAGGGCGCATGCTTAACCATAATGTAAAGTGTGCACAACGCGCATACACTTTGCTCCTCTCATCTACACAAATGCAGCAGTTCTTTATTATTGCAATATGTAATTAGAAGGAAAAATATTATCACACGAGGGAACACATTTTAGTGTACACATTTACTCAAATTATTCAGAATGAATTATTTGCACTGATATACAGTGCCTTGCAAAAGTATTTGGCCCCCTTGAACATTTCAACCTTTTGCCACATTTCAGGCTTCAAACATAAAGATATAAAACTGTAATTTTTGTGAAGAAGCAACAACAAGTGGGACACAATCATGAAGGGGCACACATTTTTTTGGATATTTCAAACTTTTTTAACAAATAAAAAACTGACAAATTGGGCGTGCAAAATTATTCAGCCCCTTTACTTTCAGTGCAGCAAACTCTCTCCAGAAGTTCAGTGAGGATCTCTGAATAATCCAATGTTGACCTAAATTACTAATGATGATAAATAGTATCCACCTGTGTGCAATCAAGTCTCCGTATAAATGCACCTGCTCTGTGATAGTCTCAGAGGTCCGTTGAAAGCACAGAGAGCATCATGAAGAACAAGGAACACACTAGGCAGGTCTGAGATACTGTTGTGGAGAAGTTTAAAGCTGGATTTGGATACAGAAAGATTTTTCAAGCTTTAAACATCCCAAGGAGCACTGTGCAAGCAATAATATTGAAATGGAAGGAGTATCAGACCACTGCAAATCTACCAAGACCCGGCCGTCCCTCTAAACTTTCAGCTCATACAAGGAGAAGACTGATCAGAGATGCAGCCAAGAGGCCCATGATCACTCTGGATGAACTGCAGAGATCTACAGCTGAGGTAAGCGAGTCTGTGCATAGAACAACAATCAGTCGTATACTGCACAAATCTGGCCTTTATGGAAGAGTGGCAAAAAGAAAGCCATTTCTGAAAGATATCCATTAAAAGTGTCATTTTGTTTGCCACAAGCCAGCTGGGAGACACACCAAACATGTGGAAGAAGGTGCTCTGGTCAGATGAAACCAAAATCGAACTTTTTGGCAACAGTGCAAAACGTTATGTTTGGCGTAAAAGCAACACAGCTCATCACCCTGAACACACCATCCCCATTGTCAAACATGGTGGTAGCAGCATCATGATTTGGGCCTACTTTTCTTCAGCAGGGACAGGGGAGATGGCTAAAATTGATGGGAAGTTGGATGGAGCCAAATACAGGACCATGCAGGAAGAACCTGATGGAGTCTGCAAATGACCTGAGACTGGGACGGAGATTTGTCTTCCAACAAGACAATGATCCAAAAAATAAAGCAAAATCTACAATGGAATGGTTCACAAATACACATATCCAGGTGTTAGAATGGCCAAGTCAAAGTCCAGACCTGAATCCAATCGGGAATCTGTGGAAAGAACCGAAAACTGCTGTTCACAAACGCTCTCCATCCAATCTGACTGAGCTCGAGCTGTTTTGCAAGGAGGAATGGGCAAAATTTTCAGTCTCTCGATGTGCAAAACCGATAGAGACATACCCCAAGCGACTTACAGCTGTAATCGGTGGCAAAAGGTGGCGCTACAAAGTATTAACTTAAATTTTGCTCGCCCAATTTTTCAGTTTTTTATTTGTTAAAAAAGTTTGAAATATCCAATAAATTTCAATCCACTTCATGATTGTGTCCCACTTGTTGTTGATTCTTCACAAAAAATTACAGTTTCATATCTTTATGTTTGAAGCCTGAAATGTGGCAAAAGGTCAAAAAGTTCAAGGGGGCTGAATACTTTCGCAAGGCACTGTACATCAACCTCAAGGGAACCCATTCAATCAACATACAAGTCATTTGCAATGCTAATAGTAAAAGCACCCATGTCTTTGTGAATTACGGTGGCTGTGAAGGGGACAACGGCTATCTGTTTAAGACATGGTTAATGATGACACAATTTATGATGCCAGCAAGTGCGCGAAATGCTGTTTCGAAAACACACACAAACACGCAGTGTAGCCTAATTGAACGAACATTTGGCACACTGAAACTGCGTGTCAGGTGTTTGGATAGAACAGGTACTACACTACTAAATTCGCAGCATTCTTTATGGCTTGTTGTGTTTTACGCAACATTTCCATGAATCATGAATGTGTTGATGACATTAATTTGGAAATATTAGAGGACGTCAGGAGACGTGATGTTGAAATGCATGTGCCGTTGCACCTTAACCCAAATGCCCAGAAATACAGAACGGGAGAGGAAAGTTTATTTGACAGAAGAGTAATCTCGGTCTAATGTTAGACTACATTGCAAAAATATTACCATGCATTCATAACCTCGTGATTTATTGAGAGTGAGTCCAAAACATCGGAAAGTAGGCTATGTCTTGTCACATTTCTTTATTTACATTTTGTAAAAAGAATAATCAATAGCAATCCGCCGTTATTATAGCAATCTGCCAAGGAACAAGCCCGTCTGCTCTTAAAAGGAATGTGAGATGACGCTCTGATTGGTTTATTGCACATTAAGCCCAGACCACACCTATGACTAATGAAGCTACTTCAGACTTACCCACTTTAGATTTGCGTCGGGCGCAGGGGTCATTTATCCCGCCGATAAAATAGCAACTGCGCCCGGGACCCTCCCACAATGTCACTTGCGTTTGACGTTTGGTACTTGCGTTTTAGATCATTAAAAAAGGGCCCCTTATGTTCAGATCAGGTCGCCTGTAAATTCAATTGCGGAAGTACAGTCAGTGAACGTATCATCCCATGCAGGATCCAACTAAACACTTCCGTGTTGGGCGAACAGTGTGAAATAAATTGGTGGCTCGGGCAACATTTGGTTGGATGAACTATGTCCGCGCCCCTCGTCCTCCCACCGATCTGTACAAGGAGTTGCAGCGCTGCCGAAAAGGCAGGATTAGAGCGGGAATTGGGAAGAGAGGAAAATTGAGGGAGGAGTTAGAATTAGGTTAAGGTAAAAAAATAATATAGAAAATTACATATTGTCATGAGAACAGCCTGAGAACTCTAACACCCGAAGACAGAAAATACATGGCCTGACATATCAGCATTTTAAATGTTATATTTAACATATTTAAATTTCAATAATTTTCTCTTTTAATTCTAATGTTAGCTTTAATTTGTAATAAAGTTGCTTATGAAATTTCAGCGGTGTTGTTGTTAATCTTTTTTGTTAAACCTTTATTTTACCAGGCAACACTTTATCATTTGTAGCAATGGCCTGGGAAGAAGGGGATCATACTATAAAATGATCTTTAGACCAGAGGGAATAGTGTCTCCTACAGGCCCTGCAACAACACCACCTCCAGCAGCACTGGTCTCCCATCCAGGGACTAACCAGGCCCAACCCTGCTTAGATTTTATAGCAAACCAGCAGTGTAATACTGGGCTCTATGCTGCTGGCATTGTCCAAAAACCTTAAAAATATAGTTATCCAATCAGATTTAGTAGTTGTTGTCTCTGGGCAGTAAAAAAAGGTTACAGCTACATCACCCATTTGTTATTACTTCATAAATGTGACAGAAGTCCAAAGCCTGTGTGTTAGTTTAGTGATGGGTGAATCTTCCAATCACATTTCGGTATTGTAGTGGGCGGGACAAAAAACATTGCCATTGGCCTTCCAGAAGACACGCTGATGTTCAGCTAGAGTCAGACGGGTTAGTCATTGAGTGTGAAGAGGGAAAAACAAAGTATGACTTCAAGGGAGGACATCGACATTGGGGCTAGCTTAATAGCATCACCTTTTTCAAGGAGTGCTTTCAAAGATAAAAATCTATATTCTGAAATGGAAGACCAATAACAGCATTGGATTTACAGTAACTGAAAAGGCGAAAAGTGTGGAAAGGCATTTTAAGACCGAAAATGACCAACACTACCCGTGGATGATTGTCTGATAGACAACAAACAGGTTGTAGGAGTTGCCTGCTTTTTTCTTCTGAAAAATTACCAGCCTGACCACCCTAACAATATAAGCTCATCGGCACCAGGACTCTTGCAAGCTAAGGTGAGTTTAAAAGCTGAGTCAGAGTAGACCTTCAGCAGAATAAGCAGCATCGCTATCAAATTCTGTCTCACAACAACAACTTTCTTGTGAAGCAAAAACTTGCATTCAGGGGAAACGATGAGGGCAACGATTCTGTGAATAAAGGAAACTACTTGGAGATGCTGGAATGTTTGTCTCCATATAAGGTGATAGTGTGTGTGGATGTGGGTGTGCGTGCAGGTGTGTGTGACGATGTGTTGCTTCTGTTGTAGGTCAGAGGTTTTCACTTTTTGTGGTGCTAACGATTAAATTGTGTGTGTGCGCATTGAAGCTGTGTGTCAGAGCTTATTGTGCAATGTGTAAAGCTGGATTTTCACCAAATGCATCAACCTCTTTACGTTGCACCGGAAGTAATTTATTGTTAATAGAACAGTTTGAAACTCTCTGTTGGGACTGCAGCTATTGAATGTGTTGCATACTGTGTGCTACATGCATTCAATATTTTCAAGTCTTGAAAATCAAATCCATTTTGCCGTATGAAGCACAACCAGAAGTGCAAGAAATACACAAACAGACTATAGCTACATATAAATGAAAATTTGTTCAGAAAATGATCTGATATAATACTTTGGATTATCTAATCAATATTTCAAGTATTAGCTAAAAACAAATTAAGAAATTGCCAATACCTAGCTCTCACTATTCAGAGAAATCCACAAAGCTCTCCTCTATTCTGCTTCACCTTCCACAGCCTTGCAAAGCATACTGTATGTGCAACCAATACGGAATATACCAGACTACGAATCCGTCAAACTCACATACGAGAAAAATGCATCTACATCTGGTGAAAATCCAGCCTAAGGATGGGCCTATTGCTGGATTCACAACAGGCATGGCAAAAAATTCACCGTACGGCATCGTCACACAGACACTTGTAAACTGCAATCAACATTGTATACAATCTTCTGCGTCAAGGACAATATTGCATAGCACTGTCCTCCTCCAGCAAGGCGACTGGCAGGAGCTTTTTCAGTTTCGTATTCATTGACAATAGTTTGTGTGACAAAATCTATCTACTGAGCTGTCAAAGCTTTTCTTGCAATCCCAAAAACCCATAGGTGAAAGCAACATATTAGCTCTTCCTCTGTGGTACATCAACTTCCAGTTCTGGTGCCATACAGCAAAGCACTGCACAATTTGGATAATTTCAACTCTTGCAACACACCCGCCGCACCGCATCCACATTTTGCCGGATCCGGTAGATTTGCCACAGTTGTGTGGATTGCTTCCTATTGAAATTAATGGACTTCACCAGAACGCAACCAGTTTGCCGTGCCTGGTGTGAATCCAGCGTAACGGAGGAAAGAATTTTGGATTTCTCTGAGTTCTCTATCTTTCACACACATATTAGCTAAATATTTCTAAGCCGATTTCATCTATGTAGCTCTGGGGCCCTATCTTGCACCCAGCGCAATTTACGTTTTACACCGACGCATGCATCATTTCTATTTTGCACCTGTCACACAGTGGACTTTTTCCCTCCACAGATAAATTAGGGAATAAACTTGCGCGCCCAGGAGCGGTTCAGCGAAAAGAAGAGGTGTGTTCTGGCGCAAACGTTCCCTGGTTCTATTTTGCAGTTTCAGAAAACAATTCCACCACAGACCCGGAAAGACCTAGTCTAAAGTCAGTGTCGCGTTATTCAGATGCTATTTTAAGGGCACATACTTTGCCATAATGTAGCGTGTAAACAACGCGCAAACAATTTGCTTCTCTCATCTACACAGACAGACCAGTTCCCATTTTTAAAAACCATATATAATTACAAGGAAAAATATTACCACACAAGGGAAATCATTGTAGTGTCTTTTAAGATTTGAAAAAATAGGCATAAATCTAGTGTACACATCTACACAAATTATTCAGGCTGAATTATTTGCACGGATATAAATCAACCCCAAGTGAACCCATTCTATCAACATACATTTGCAATGTGTGTGAACTGCTGTTTAATCGAAAACACACACAAACATGCAGTGTAAATGAACGAACATTTGGCATACTGAAAATGTACTTCAGGTGTTAGGATAGGACAGGAGGCACTTTACAGAACAGTCCTAAAAAGTCGCAGCCTTTTTTGGGGCCTGTTGTGTTTTACAGATGTGTTGATGACATAAAATAGGAAATATTAGAAGACTTAAGGAGACGTGATTTTGCCCAAAACATTGGAAAGTATGTCTTTTTGACATCTCTTTATTTACATTTTATAAATAGAATAATCAGTAGCAATCCGCAGTTATAATAGCAGTCCACCATGGAACAAGCGCACCTGCCCTTAAGGGAATGTGAGATGGTGTTTGATACTTGCATTTCAGATCGTTAACTACTTAGGGAGCACTCTACCACCGCCGGTAGATTTCTGCACCCCACAACCCCCAAAAACTGGTTCACAAGTCCAAACAATCACAGTTCACAAGTCCTATTTCTAGGTTATATATACATGTTATATATCTACAGAAAGCTTAGACACTCAGGAATGTAGCAAATGTCACCATTCTACAGTAGTTATAACAAAAATAATAACTTCCCCTCATAATGTGAGCTACGTGCCTTGTACACATGTGCCTCAAATTAAATGCAATGTAAAACTAGAAACAAGGCTAACACTGTCATTTATTGGGTTATATATACATGTCTTATATGTCCTTAAAGCTTAGAATATTGGGATTCTAGCAAATATCTCGGTTTTAGTGTAGCTATAAAATTCACAACGTTACGACAACTTAATGTCAGCTATGAGTCTTGAAAAAAAAAACTGTAATATTCACAAATGGAATATTAAATTTATAAATACATGTCTCCTATGTCCTTAAAGCATAGAATGTTGGGGTTCTAGCAAATATCTCAGTTTTAAAATAGCTATGAAAATGAGATAATTATTAATCATAATGTGACGTGAACAGCCAGTACCAAAAGCTGTTAGCTTGTTTACTGAACTAGCCGTTTTTGTACCTAAAATTAAATTGAATGGCAAAAGGAAAACACGGCTAGCACCCTCATTTTTTAGGTTAGATATACAAGTGTTATATCTCCTTAAAGCTTAGAATGTTGGGGTTCTAGTAGAAATCTCGGTTTTAGTGTAGCTATAAAACTCACAACAGATTAGCACACTGTACTTTTGTTAACTTTTAGTACAAAATATTTTACTTACAGTCATAAAATCCTTCTTTTTGGTCATCAAAGGGTCCCAGTTATGACTTAAAACATAGTTTTCCCAGGTAAAATCCATATTGAATGTAAAAATAGCATTTTCTTACCGGACTGTTAAATGCATTCATAAATAAATGAAAACGGTAGTGTATTTGACCTACACTTCTGAACAAAAGACAGATGTAAAAAGTGTCCAAAAGCGTAACAATTTCGGCATATACATCATCCTCATGAAACAGAGATCTTAAAAACGTGCAAGATTAACAATTTTAACCGAAGACTGACGGAGATAATTCAGGAAAGAACTGTGTTGTTCGTCTCAGGACTCGGATGTAAACGTCATCACGGTGCATTTTTTCAAAAAATATAGTGTTATAATCAAAGCTATAGCTCATTGGCTGTTCACTCAATCAATCTAAAATTTTAGACTTATGTGGCCAGCCCCTTAACAACATGATTTGAATTGGATCCCGTATCCTATCTTAATGTATGGCTTTGTAGGGTTCTTTCAAATAGGATGTAGAAAAATAAAAACAGAAAATAATTATGCATTTTCTTTATTTCATCTTGTGCCATATTCACTGTGTATATTTGTTTGAAATAAATTTTACATATCCAAAAATTTCAAAGTCTTTTCTTTAAAAAAATATCAACCATATGTTTGTACTTGCCTCAGGTCCAGTGTAACAACAGTTTAACTTTCGGTATGTTTTTTTAGGCAGAATTTGACAATTAGGGGGCGAGGCTTAAGAGGTTAAAATAGGGCCCATAGTCTGTTTCTGTATTTCTTGCACTTCCTGTTGAACTTCATACGGCAAAATTCTGCAAGAGTTGACAATATTGAACACACTCAGCACACATAATGCAACACTATCCAGAGTGGCAGTCCCAAAGGAGAGTTTCGGGCAGCTCCATTGACATTAAATGACTTCCGGCACAATGCAAAGAGGTTGTTGCATTTGGTGAAAATCCAGCTCTATGCTGGGATCACACCAGGCAGAGTGAACTGATTGCATTCCGGTGGAAGTACATTAATTTCAATAGAAAGCAATCCGCACTGCTGCTGCAAATCTACTTGATCCGGCAAAATGTAAATGCGGTGCGGCGGGTGTGTCACAAGAGATTAAATTATCCAACTTGTGCTGTGCTTTGTCATACGGCACCAGAACCGGAAGTTGATGTATTACCGAGGAAGACATAAATGTTGTCTCTGGTTTAAGAGTATGGAGGATATATTTATTAATAATTCAAATTAAATCTCCAAAAAAGAAAACGAAGGAAGGTCAAATTAAAAATATTATTATTTTACTACGCTACTAGAAAAAATCATAATTGAATTTAAAAAAGAAAAAGGAAACTGAAAAAGCAAAGCTGAAATGTAAAATTATATTTTGAAAAAGTAGAGTGTAATGTAAAAAGTCAAATTTAAAATGCAAAGCTTAAATATAAATCCATCAATTGAAATCTTTGAAATCTTTTATTGATTGATTTTGACATTTTTAAATTCACCTTTTCCATTGGGATTTAGCATTTGGCATTGACATTTGGATATGGCATTTGGCATTTCAAAAGTGTGACTCCGATGACTTTCCCGGGACAGTCAGACACTGTCCTGTACACTGTCCTGTGACTCTTAGACACAGTCCTGTGACTCCCATGACTGTCTGCCCACTCCAACCACACCATACAGTTTCTTCGCCCACTCCACTCAGCAAATGCATACTCTAACTGTATTAGTATTGTAATAGTGTGTATTAGTTATGTAATAGTGTGTATTCGCATTGTAATAGTGTAATAGTAATAGTGTGTAATAGTATTGTAATTATCACATAATTGAATATTCTTGGGGAAGAAGCTGTTGTACATTCTAGCTGTTCCTGACAGGATGCTCCTGTATTGTTCATGCCGATAAAGCACCTTAGTGGCAATAATGGCGTGAATGGCTGGCATCCTTGATGATTTTTCTTGCCTTAATGGCCTCTTGTGTTGTAGGTGCCTTCCAGCATGGGCAGTGAGGACTCGATGACCCATTCTGCTGAGCGTATTACCCTCTGCAGAGCCATGTGTTTGGAGTTGCTGTACCAGACAGTGATACAGCATATCGGTATACTCTTGATGGTGCCTCTGTAGAACACTGTAAGAGCTCTCTGGAACCGGCTGAATTTTGTCAGAATTCTGATCTATGCATTTTTTCATAACTTGGTCATAGAATTTCTTCAGATCAAATCACAGCAATAGACAGACACAGTCTGCTTAAACTAATAACACACAAACAGTTACACATTTTCATGTTTTCATTGAACATATCATGTAAACATTCTCAGTGCAGTGTGGAAAAGTATGTGACCCTTTGCATTTCACTAAGTGACCCTCCTTTTGAAGCAAATACCTAAACAAACATTTCTTTTAGTTGAGTATCAGACCTGATCAAAGATCAGGAGGAATTTGGGAACATTCCTTTTACAAAAGGAATTTTCAAAACATTTCAATTTAGCAAAATTCTTGAGATGTTGTGTGAATTTCTCTCTTGATGTCATGCCAAAGCATGTAATTCAGGTTGTGGTCAGACATTTCAGAAGGAATATTTTCTTCTGTTTAAGCCATTGTTTTCTTCTGGGCTTTGGGTCATTGTCCTGTTGCACTCAACTTCTGTTGAGGGTCAATTGGCGGACTGATGCCCTTCTATTATCCAGCAAAACGTTTTTTAATTGATGATAGTAAGCTGTCCAGACCCTGAGGACATGCAGCAAACCTCAGACATGCAGCAATGGGTTTTGTCGACAGCAGTCTTCCTACCAGGAACTGCATTCCTGTTTAGTGTTTTACCTATTTTAGATTCATCCAAGGAGATGTTAGCATGTTCCAGAGATTTCTTTAGCTGACACTCCTTTTTTAATAATTTTCTCAATGTCCCCACTTCCTAATTTTTCTTGTCCAATTCTTCCCCACTAACCCTGCTACATTGGCAGCTCCGCAACCCACCCTCGAAAGATAAAGGATGGTGAAGAATGCTCACTTGACCACATGTCACCAAGCTGGTCGATTGTTTTGGCACTGCTCATCCAACACGGAAGCCTTTAGTCAGCTCATATATGGGATGATTACACTCTAGGATTCTTCTTAATCTCATTGAGCATTCTGCTTGTGCAATTATCTTTGCAGGACAAAATTTCTAACCTTTCTCCCTGTTTAGTTAATTTCCAATTTCTCTTACCTTGGACTGATGAACATTAAGGCTTTTAGAGATACAGTACTTTTGTAACCTTTTCCAGCTTTCTGCAAGTTAAATATTTTTTCTAATCCTAGGTCTTCAGAGATGTCTTTTGTTTGAGGTATGTTTCGCATCATGCAATGCTTCTTGTGAATAGCAAACTCAAATTTTTTAATGAGCAAGGCAGCACTAACCAACACCTCCTATTCCATTATATTTACAGGTAGGCTGACTCCAATTAATTTTGGAGATGTCATTAGCTTAGGGGCTAACCTATTCATATTACATCCTGCAACGTGAATGTTTAAAATTATGTTTTTAATATAGACAAGAAAAATAAAATGACTTTGTGTGTGTTATTAGTTCAAGGAGACTGTGTTTTTCTATTGATGGGATTTAGTTAAAGATCAGATAGCATTTTCGGAAAAGATTTGTGCAGAAATCCAGGTAATTCTCTAACTTTATCTTGCCCATTTAAATAATATTGTAGCCGGTGGCAGGGTTGTTTGTGCCAGATGTGCTGTTTTAATTATTTCAGAATGTGCTGATGTACTGTGATTTTCCAGCACAACCATTTGTAGAGTTTACAGAGAATGGTCAGAAAAAGAAAAAATATCCAGTGAGTGGAAGATCTCTGGACAAAAATTACTTGTTGATGGCAGAGGTCAGAGGAGAATGGCCGGACAGATTCAAGCTGATAGAAAGGCAACACTAATTCAAATAACCACTCTTTACAACCAAGTTATGGAGAAGAGCATCTCTGAATGTACAGTACAACACATCAAAATGTCCTGTGTCTTTGAATTATATTACAAATTTCTCTCGGGTTGAAAGTTGGTGGAAACATTTTGGATAATGTAAGTACACAACTAAGAAATATATATAATATAGGTATGGTGATGTTTGTTTTTTAATGCAAAGTACATCTTTTGTTATTGTTTTGGAAAACTACATTTAAAATAGTTGTATTCTAATGATAAAATACTGAGTGGTACAGTCAATCTACGGTAATCATGTAAAAAAGGGAGTTGGATGAAAATGGCTCATACTATCTTTACTGGCCTCTGCTACTGTTTTTTGCCTCAGTTCTCTATTTAAAGTTGCTGCACGTACCCTTCCACCCTATTGTACCTATCATCTCATATAATACCTCAGTGAAAGTATTACAATGGATTCCCTGTGTGTGTGTGTTGTATATATCAGCATAACACATTTGGGGCTGTTGCCTTGCTGTGTAATTTCCGTTGGTCCCTGACCTAACTAATCTAGCATGTTGGCTGCTTTTTCCTTGAGCGAAATAGACGCTATTGGATGAGCTAACATGCCTAACTAACATACAGGAAAGAGAAGGAGATTATAAATGTTACATATTGCAAGGATATGAAGCCAACTAACAGTTAGACCACACAATCTAAAGTAACTAAAGGCTAAGGGCATTTTGAAGCATCATTTATAATGGCAACATGCTACAGACAGTCAGCCTCTCCTGCCTCACATTCTCCTCATTGGGAGATAAGAGAGAGTGATTGCACACTGTCAATTCCAGTCTTCCTCTCCAAAGACTTAAATCTCTGGGCAGCCAGAGATATGCATTTCCTCGAATCAGACTCTCGCAATGTACCATGCCCTGCTGGCATTTTAATCTTTGAGACGCAATGAGGAGCAATCTGAAGAGAAGTGTCGAAATGGGGACATTTGACTAGAGGAGGTGGCATCCCTCAGCTCACAGTTTTCTTCTAAACTTTTCTGAGCCAGTGAGGTGGATAACAGATACATATTCCATCAGAGCTGAAATTAGGTCAGTTTGGTAGGATTTAACCATCACACTACTTACAACTCCATCAAAATACAAAATCCAGGAAGATGGAAAATTCAGCCAAGATACTCCACCTCCGCATCCTCTAGTATTCAGCTTTGCCTGAAACGACACAGATTGGGTAAAAACCCGCTATGAGTATGTGGGAAAATGAATAGAGGCAGAGGGCATCAGTGACCATCTGATTCAGAGCCTCGAAAGACACCCAGGGGAGTAGGTAATGACTTGTAAGCCTAAATACCAATGGGAGATTCTTTAGTGTGGATCTTTCTCCAGTGCAAAGAAAAAGATACTAGTCAAAGACTGCAGACAGACTGGCAACACACAACTAATATTCATATTCATAAAGATGTTCAGCTGCCACCTGCTTGCTATTGATCTGCATTTGTATTGTATGTGGGAGGCTGACAGAGGTATAGTGTTATGTTTAGTCTTGAAATTGTACTGTGCTGCCCTGGGAAGCCACAGCGGGTGTAAAAGCAAAACTGTCTATTGATTTCTGTCTGAGCCAGTAACCTGACTGTCACCAATCACTAAACTCAGACTTCACTTGACTGTTCTTTGAAGAGCTGATTTTGAATTTTCTATAACTGGTATATGTTTTGATGGATACCATACCATTCAATGCAACCTAGTGATCCTGTGTGGCCCAAGTTTTCAAGGTATTATGTTACAATGCGGGGGCGGGGTCTGTCTACTCATTCGGGACGAGTGGTGTCGTAAAGTGGTGGTAAGAGAGAGCTTGTGTACCCCTGATATTGAACTGCTGTGCATCTCCCTTCGGCCCTTCTATCTGCCCAGAGAGTTCCCTCAGATATTTCTTACTGTCGTATACATAAACCCAAAAGCAAATTTTGACAGAGCTCTGGACACTATTTTTAATCTCTCCCACAAGCTCGATTTACTGTCCCCTAATGCACCTAAATGTATTTTAGGAGATTTTAATAATTGTCCTGTGAAAAAGTGCTTACGTACATATTATCAGGACGTGGACTGTCCCTCCAGGAAAAATATGTTTTTAGACCTATGTTATGGAACTGTCAAAGATGCCTACTCTTCATCACTGCTCCCACCACTAGGGGCATCTGACCACAATGTGGTTTACCTCCGGCCTATATATCGGATGCTCCTGCAGAGGGAGAAGCCTCAAGAACGCTCAGTTAAAGTATGGAATAATGACAGTATTATGGCCCTGCAGGGTTGTTTTGATTGCACAAACTGGGACAAGTTTAAATGCCCTGATATAAATAAAAAGGTAGAAACAATATCTGATTACATCAATTTCTGTCAACAAGATCATACCCATAAAAACCACTAAAGTATTTCCAAATGACAAGCCTTGGATTTAAAATAAATTAAAGCATCTTATAATTGAAAAGAAAAAAAGCATATTGGAATCAGGATGACATAGCCAAAAGGGACATACAAAGACAGATTAAGAGACAAATACAACTGGATAAATTCAGTTACAGACAGAAGATTGAGGCAACTCCCATGAGGCATGGCAGGGGATCAAGACCATGACCAGTGTCCCACACAAGGGAAGAGGGAAAATTTCCCTGATCATGCCTGGAGGTGAGCAACTGGAAAAGGCAAACCAGCTAAACAGCTTCTTCTGTTGATTTGAGAGCGGCAGCGATGGTGGGGCTGGCATTGTGCTTCCCCCTCCACCCCCTGCATCTGTCCTAAACATCAGACAATCAGATGTCTTCCACCTTTTTAGTCATTTTAATCCACGGAAAAGCCCTGGTCCTGACAAAATCTGTGGTAATATCCTGAAGCACTGTGCAGACCAGCTAGCCCCTGTGTTCACTGACATTTTTAACTCCTCTCTTAATCTATGTAAAGTCCCTATCCTGTGGAAAACATCTACAATTGTACCTGTGCCAAAACTGCCAAGACCCATAGAGTCCAATGACTTTCGACCAAAAGCGCTGACCTCTCTGGTCATGAAGTGCTTGGAGCATCTGGCAAAGAGGTACATTGTAATTCAATCTCATAATCTTATGGACCCCCTCTGCAATTCGCTTAAATGGGACTCATGGACTGATCTTTTGCACACTAAGACACAGCAAATAATGTACTTTTTAAAGAAACTGCTTGTTTTTAATGTCAATAACAAAATGCTCCAAATGTTTTATTCTGCTTTTATTGAAAGTGTTTTAACTTGCTGTATTACCTGCTGGTTTGGAAATGCCACTGAGTCACAGAAAAAGACAATCAGAAAAACAATTACAACTGCCAGTAGTTACTTGGGATAACACTACCAAGCATGGAACACATTTACAAAGACAGACTGGTAAGAAAGGCCAGTAACATTGTATGTGACTACTCACACTCCCTGGCATCTCATTTTAAACTACTGCCATCTAGGCGTCGTTTCTGCCAACCCCTTCTGACCAAGAACAGATCTAAATAGTCTTTTGTCCCACAAGCCATAAAAGCATTAAATCAGTCAATGAGCTAATGTCCTGCTGGCCTGGTCATATCCAAGGGTGCATAGTGTATGGTAGTGTGTGATGAATGCTCTTTATGTTATGTCTGTTGGTGTCTGATGTAGGGACTATTTGTATGTATCATATGTCTGATGTCTTGTCACAAAGTGCCGCAAACCCAACTGCCCCACGGGGACAATAAAGTTACCTACTACTAGTCCTATCTAGTCACACTAACCTTCTAATTTCATGCAAATCTTACCATACATATCTTACAATATGCTGCAATGCTTTGTTGTTAATATTACAGACGATCAATTTACAGCACTTTAAACAGCTTTCATATTATAGATCATACCAAAAATCGCTGTTGTTACAGCTGCTCCCATACACTTCAATGTATTAATATCACCGCTTGGAACTTTTGAGAGACCCATGAACCACATGATTGTACCACGTGACTGTAGCATGTTTTTACCCTCCATTGATGCAATTCTCTCTCAATGGCTCTGGTCTGGTATTAATAGCCTGACATGAGTTACCTTAATAAAATGGCTTAGACCATGGGTTCCCAAACATTTTAGCTTGTGCCACCACCTTTAAATTGTAATCACAGCTCGTGCCCCCTACCCCCCCAAAAATAACAACAACACTAACTACTGTACAACGCCCAAAAACTAATGTATGGTTAAACACTTTACAGAAAATAAATCTAGATTAGTAATTACAATTATAATTTAGCATCTAGGTTGACTGATTCAAACAACTTGTAGAGAAGGGAAGACGTGAGGACAAAGTTGATACAAGATTTTTTAGCGTGCGTGTCTGGGAAATATGGAAGCAGAATTACCCTAAACTTTGGGAACATCTGGTGTAGACAATGATATGAAGCTATATATTATCAACAATGATCTTATTTGCACAAGCAGAGCACTCATCTCTCTCCTCTCTTGGTCGTCCTGTACTCCAGCCTGCTTTAGCACACAAATGTTTATTATCATTGTTTGTCTCATTATTCTCTGTAAAGTCAAATTTAAAATGATAATTGCATGGGTATAAGTGAGGGCTGTGTTTGTTTTATCAATGTCTGCAACCAGATTTCTGAGATTGCAGGTTGTGAAAACCCCTTGAGTGCCTGCAAAAGACCTGCAGCAAGACTTAGTGGCAACAGGCACTGAGGTTTCAGTGAGCACAGTAAGGCACTTACTAAACACAGAGGGTTTCCATGCCAGAACTTTAAGACGTACACCACTACTGACCCAAAAGCACAAGAAATGTCAGCTCCAATATCCTCAAAGTCATATAATGAAGCCACAGAGGTTTGGGGATTCTGTTCTGGGGAGCAATTAAACAAAACTGGAACTCTCGTCATGATGGATCTGCGGTAAGTCTGTAGGAATAATGAAGTGTATGCTGAAAAGAACAACTCTGCCCAGAGTCAAGCATAGTGGTGGCTCATTGATGCTCCGGGGCTGCTTTTCATCCTCTGGCACAGGAAACATGCAGTGTGTAGAAGGCAAGATGGATTCATTGAAGTATCAGGAAATCCCAGAATAAAACGTCATACCATCTGTGAGGAAGTTGAAGCATGGGCATCATTAAACTTTCCAACAGGACAATGATTCCAAAAATACCTAAAATTCCACCAAGGCTTGCAGAAGAAGTCCTAGAAAATACTACAGTGGCCATCACATTCACCTGAATTGAACCCCTTAGAAAATCTATGTTGGGATTTGAAGAAGGCAGTTGCAGCATGCAAACCCAAGAATATTACTGAACATAGGCCATTGCTCATGAGGACACTGCCAGAGGCTGGTGTCTGGCTATGCATCTCGTTTGCAGCAGGTAATAACAGCAAAAGGGTGCTTTACTAAGTACAAATTATGCTTGCCATGAAGGGGTTGAATCATTTTGAAACTGAAAAAGTCATTATTAGTAGCGGTTGAATTTTTGGAAACCACTCGAAGCATTGTGTTGTGATGAGCTATTTCAATTGCTTTAGTTTAATTTGTTCATTGCAAACAGCTGCAAGTCTTTACATTGTGACAATAAATGAATTGAATAATGAGTTGAATAATTTTGATTACATCTGTGGGTATACTGTTAATTTTCATTACTATACTGTACCTGCCAAACTTGAGAAATGTTAATGAGTACAAATTCACAGCAGTGCACAGCATTTGGGAAGTGGGCATTTCACCATTATTTCACCAAGCCAACAAAAAACAACATATGCACACTTCAAATAAATTACTCGTATATTAAATTAATACAGTGACTGTACTCTATTAGGGCCTTTTCCTATTGCTTGTAATTCAAAAAATTGCAATCTCTTGTCTGAGGGTCTTATGAAATCCTAAAACAGACTGTATACAGTATGCAATTTTAACCATAGAATTAGAATGAAAACATCCCATTAGAGCCTGTTCTTCTTAATATTCCTGATTGTTGGGATAGATGCACTGGCGGTCTCCAGTTAATTTAGTTTCTTTCCCCCTGTACATGACGTATGCAGTCTAAAAAGGAGGGTGTGCAATATACGTCAATCCTGTCATTATATTGTTATTAAATAGTAAGTATGCATCTTCATCCAACATCACCAGCGCCTCCCTCTATCGGCTAGGGCCTGCTGCTCTGCACTAACTAGAAACAGCGCTCTGCATATATATTTATAATGTACAGTTAGCCATTATCTTCTGCTGCTCTGCACTAACTAGAAACAGCGCT
>JACXGM010006053.1:9264-33743 GCA_016801145.1 Umbra pygmaea
TCCACTACACACTCATCCACTTTCTCCACTACACACTCATCCACTTCCTTCTATTGCCATCGTTCCTCTCGTGCACTCTCCAATGAAGGAAGATGACATCATGACATCCTCATCACATTTACTCAAACTTGTGGGTCTACTGGTCACTCACACGCCTAGCTTGTCTATGAATTAGTGCTTTTTCCACTGTCTTTCCAGATGTCTCTGGAGCTAGTGATGTCTGGCCACCTGACAACATGCCCACTCTACCAAATCCCTTCCTCCCTTCTCCAAATCCCTTCTCCTAACTTCCCTCGTCAACTCATACCACATTAATCGCTGTGTCCGTGCTGACTTCAAGATGGTCAGAGTTACTCCCAACCTAAAAAATTGCATTTAAACACTCTCACATTGAAATCAACTGACTGGTATCACATTCCTTTCCACAACACTTGAGTATGTTATTTCCACACAACTCTCTTGTTTTGTCTCAGAACAATCTCCTTGAACAGTCAGAATTCAAGCCGATTGACTAAGACTGATCTCCTCTACGTCATAGAAATAACTTTTGTTCTCATTCACTTATAGATCTAATGGTTGTTTTTTTTATATTGTCTTCTTTTCAGCAAATACTTGTAGCAATGACAACTAATTTGTTGCATAGACTGTACGTTTTACTACTGGGTTGTGAGGCCAAATGCATTTTGTGCTTTTTTTGCCAAAAGGTGTGAAGCAGTGTTTATTTTAATATTTAATATTGTTATTTTCAATTAGTAGCTTACACTTTGTCTCACGGCATCGACTCCTGATGGGCTCCAATTAAGTGAAGATTAGATTAGAACATGCCTGCTCGCTAAATGAAGAAGCTAGCCATGAACAGTACGTTGAAGGAGGACACACATCTACCTAGCAATCACAATTAGCTATCAGGTTACCTGACTGCAGGAATCACCAGAGTGCGTGAGACCCACTCCGGTACACCCAGACACACCCTCGACAGAGTGGAGGCCCTTAAAAAACTCAACTCAGGGATCCTGTAAAAACCCTTTCTTTTTATAGATGACATTAGGTTTACATACCCCTTTTACTCCAAAGGTCGACAACTGCTGAATTCCATGACATTACACCTTTGCACCCTTGATAATAGAATTAGACCTATTAGCGACAAGGACATGTTATTATAGATAAGTATCTACGAGGCGCTTCCAAGCTTTTCTTAAACATATCTGTAATGGTAGGTCTCACAGATCTATTCCCAGACGTAAGTCCTGGTGGTGTTGGGTTGCACCCCAGCGCTCTGATGTTGGGTCATTTGTTAGACACTTAGCGAGTGCTCTGTCATGAATGAATACCACTCTTCATGCTCCAGACAGGATGCTTTTCTAACGCTTCCAGAATGAACCTGTCCACTAAGGAGACCTCCAGATACAAGAAGTTGTGAAATGCTACTAATTAGACCTATTAGCCGGTATGGGAATATCTAATTTGCACAGATTATGAAGTCATCAAGACCCTTTCCACAGAAAATGACTCATTCCTCTGATAGAGTGGGTGCAGGTAACAGCCAGAAAAGGACATGTTATTATACATATAATATATACATGTGAAATGCTACTAACGGCTCCGGAGAAAACATGAACGTGTGCCACAGCAAATAGTGGATCATTAGTGGATTAACCAATCAATCGTGTTTAAATTTTTGGCCAATCAGCTGGTGCTGCACATTAGTATGTGAGACGCGTACTGTAGTAATATCCATATCTCAGCTGTGTTCTCATGCTTTCATCCAATTCAGGCATCTGAATATATCCCAGACCCCGTTCTCTTCAACCTCAGTTTTGGAGAACAGAGTGCAGTACTCCGGACAAGACCCTTCGTCCTCGCCTCTTGCTTGAATGTTTTCTTTGGATCCCACAGATTCCACAGTGTCTCAGGCCCTCCTGTTTTCACAGCTCAGGCCCCGAACAGCTACCCTGCTCCAGCATGGACAGCGGGATTTGCCCCATTTGCCCCATTTGTAGTAGAAGCTGGCTTTTTTTACGAATCATCGTTCTCCGGTTCTTGGCTGGCTAGCTTTTATAGAGGGGCATTTTGACAAACCGACCTAAATAACCATCCTCACAATATAAAATGTTGTGTGAGAAGTGTACGCGGGAGCAGAATTGTATGCACATATTTTGTTTACTTAGACTTTTATTCATTTTAAGCAGTATTATAATGTTATTTATTTGAGCATTTATGTTGCAATGCATTAATGAGACTAGGCCTGAATATGGCCGGTAGCACTCACCACAAATACCGATGTCATATCATCATTTGATCATCAGCACTGAAACATTGCTAGATCAAATAATGTGAAAAATACATTGTTTTTTCCTTGAACTAAATAGTTAACCCTAATTGATCCACTAAGTCTTACTAGATCTTGCTCTGCTTAATTATTAAAATATAAAATAAAATGTATTTTTATGGACTACACTTTTCTCAGGCTGCTTTTAGTGCTATTTAGTGCTATTGTTTTAAATTTGCGGCTGAGGATGTTTTATACTTACGAATAGTAATTAAAACAATTTGAGAGAACTAGAATCACATATGCTCTCATCTTGCATCCCCATAACATGACCCAACACAGTGTAAAGTCTCCGATGTCTTCCTCAGCTGTGTTTAGAGTCGTGTGTGTACATTCATGCGTGCATCCATAAATGTACCCCAAACACATCATTTAATTAGCTGTCTTTGTAGTTTGTCCATTCGTTTGCCTGTGATTTATCTTACATCGAGGTCTAATGTACTCTGTTCCTTTGTGGTTTAACTCCCTAGTCCTTGGGTTGACAAACGTGATGAGTTCCATTCACTTAAATGAAACAAATGAAAGCAAATCAGATCTAGAACTTTGTGTACCTAAGTTAAGAGTATGGTGAATGGAAATGAGCAGAAAAACAACCAGTATATTAAAATAAACACTATCAGTATAGCCAGAAATGTATGCAAGCCATTCAGCTGCTGAGAGAAAATACACACATGGTGGAAGTACAAACTAAGATCGTGATTTTTCATACTTTATGGCTGTTTCTCCTTTTGGCAGCTCCTGCAGGAACACATGTAGTATAAAATGTACAAATACATAATGTAACTCCTGATGTGATTAAAGGATTGCTTCTCATAAATCATCATGGAATAGTTTATGTCAGAATAATTAGTGTACCTTCATACCATTTTATGTGTATTTTTTATTAAGAAAAAAATGACAAACAGGCCTGTTATTACTATTCGATTAGTTTACTCATTGACACAACATGTAATGTTAACCAAACCTTCATATAATGCACAGTTAGAAATGTTTTTTTAGAATGGGCTGGCTATGGGTCAAACCTTTATTTTTCTTCCTTGTTCAAACACATCATTAGCTGAATTTTCCTTACTGTTTTATATTTACAAGTCATATATAGCTAGATAGCTAGCAATAATGAAATATTATATTTTGTGGATATTGTCTGGATAAATCAACATCTGATTGATCTTCACGCAAATGCAGTTGAAACTTGAAACTCTTGAATATTGGTGGCATCAGGTCACAGCATTTCTGAATATGCCCATAGCACCAGCAGGAGGTGTTGAAAATGTGTTCAATGTTGCTCGGGGTAGGGGATTAGGATGTCAGGTTAGTGTACCTTGCTACTTTATTCACCAGTGCCTCCTTGTGTGTAGATCCGGTTTCTTCAATTGCGAAGTGTAGCTGGCGAATGTGTGATCCTCCCTTCGTGTACTGACTAAAGACCACCGTACTGAACGAACAGTGTGACAAAATTCACACGGCTCAGCGGAATGTGTGTGGAGGAAGCATGCGAGTGCCCTTGACCTCATTGATTTACACCCAACCGGAGGGGTAAAATCTCAGAGAAAATAAGAGTTTTGTTTATTCAAGAGACTCACCCTGGTGTTTACGGTAGCTTTCACAGAGTGGACACTCTTGTGTAATAACAACATACTTGCTCGAGGCTCTACTTTTTCTGTTGGCCTTATGAGTGATGATGCCATTAGCAGTGCATACAAACAATGCAACGATCTAACTCTGTTGCATTATAGTTCTGTTTTCCATGGTCAAGTTAAAAGGTACACTGGTGGTGTTGCACGTTAATGCCCTTTCAAGTGCAATAGAGTGTAGAGGATTTCATAACATTATTACATTGGTTTTTCAACCCATATAGCAGTGAATAATAGGCTATTCTAATGGGTTTTAGGGGACCACAAAAAGCTGAATTCATCATTAGGGGACACAGTATGTCACAAATGTGAGTCATCCACAATCGTAATGCAGCCAGAGCCGGCCCATGCTTTTTTTGAGGCCCTAAGCAACTGCACTCTGGAAAACAAATAGTAACATTTCGTTTTAGTTTTAGTTGCTTGAAATTTTACAAATTTTACAAAATCCTACAGGTAATCTAACTCTTCCAGAATTAAACGTTAGATTGGTTAAAGAGAAATATTAGCAGTTTTGAGAAGAATATTAGTGTGACTATGGCTTGCCCGGACCCCCAGCACGAGGCAGCGCAAATTGGCATAGCTCTACCCAGGATTTGGATAAGTGTAATTATCTACCTTGCCAAGTTGCTCTCCAGTGACACCTTGTGTGCAGATCGGGCTTCTGTAGGTTCAATCGCAGAAGTATAGTTGTTGAGCGTAATCACTCCACACATAATCTGACTAAAGGCTTCCGTGTTGGATGAGCAGTGTAAAAATAATCGACCGGCTCAGCGACGTGTGGTTGGATGAACCATGTGAGCACCAGTCACCATCCTGCATCTGTCCAAGGAGTTGCGGAGCTGCCGACAAGGCAGGTTCAGTGGGAATTGGACAAGAAAGACCAATTGGGAGGGGAGAAAAATAGGGGATAATCATTAAAAAACTATATGATATTATTGGATTTACAACAATGTCATAAAAAAATGAATGTGGATTATTGTTATAAAATTAATCCTAAAATTTATAGCTGATATAGCTACTTTTCGGACATAACAAGAAAAGCTATAGTTCCTGCACAGCCACATATACAAATTTCTCCCTAGTGTTCTAAGGACAGTATGTATGGACTAAGATCAACCTCTTGTAATAAAAAAGGGGATCCACCAGTCCACTGAATAATTACAGCCTTCTGTTATCCATTGCGTAGAAAGGTTTTTCTGTATATAAAACATACCATTTTGTACTACTTGGTTGCCAATTGCGGTGAATTCTCTGATGTAGGTAGCAAATGGTACCCATTATTACCACATGATTTCTTGGCATGTGGTGGCAAACGGCATTACCAGGGCTGTGAATCGTCTAGTCCTGGAAGTTTAGGAAGGTTTCAGACCCATAAATGTGACGGCGTGGACCAGCTGGTCTGGGTTAACTAACTGTAATGGTGAATGAATGGACAGTTCTTTAATTTCAAGTTTGGATGAGTATGATGAATGAGGAATCGAATGACAGGGCTGGCCTGTTTTTTCAGGTCTACTCTCCACTGCCTCTCATATTCTTTCTAGCAGCAATCATACTGTGCCTCCCGGGGCTGGCCTTCTACGCTGCAGGCAGGGTAGGAGCACCCTCTGCTCTAATGTTCTCCAGCTGTAACTGACGCAGCCGGGACACGCAGTGACGCAGGCGGGGTGTCAGGTAACCAGCCTAGTGGCAAGCTGACATCGATCACACTTAATTACCAGGCTGACTGTTTAGAGCACGCCACCCTCAATAAATGCTTCACCTGGAATGTGGCCTTATGAACATTTGGACAATCAGCGGTTTGTTTCAGAGTAGTGATGGGAGGTTTGATTCAGTTTACTGACTCATCTCTTTGGATCTCGTTCATTCAAACAAATGAATCATTTCGATTCATATTGTTCGTTTGTGCATGCGCAGACCGAAATTAATGAAAATAACCAGTTTGCTGATCTGTATCGTGGGTACAGGATCATAGAAATAATAAAATGTCCTATTTTTCACGCATTGCTATAGAATGAGGCCCTTCACATGGTTTCAAAAGCTCAATGTGGCTCTCAAGCAAAAATTTTTGCTCACCCCTGCATTATAACGATGAGCAAGCATGCGAAAAATCCAAGAACGAAACCGTACTGGATCATAGATTTAATGTGAATGTGCAAAAAAAGAGTGACATGAATGACTTAGGTACTAGTACCATAGAGTAGTACTGGATCATAGAAGTAATACGCCTGTGTCAAAAAGAAAAAAATGATTTTTTTGAGAAAATTTGACATGCTCATTGTAATGCAATTTTGTTAACAAACGCTCTTGGATTGCACAGTAGCTTACATCAGTTCTGGACAAATATAAATATATCTAAGATAGGAATTTAACATAAGGACACATGGAAGGCATTGGGGGTGTTATGACTTTTTTTATTCAAGTTTTTGAGAGGATTTATTCTCTTCATTTTGTCCTGTGGAGGTATTTTATAATCAATGACATTTCAATATTTCTTAGCCATTTCAAATTAGATTAAGATTTGATTAGTATTCATATTTCTCTTTCATGTAAACAACCAAACTGTAAAGTTGAAACAAAAATAGATTGTATGTCAAATTGTTGTGTTGGATAAGGTACATGTCTATGATTGCACACTCCAAACTCTTGTCTGACCCAATACCAGTGATTCACATTTTAGTGGATGCTTTGATCCAGAGTGACTTACCATGACATCCCCCTGGAGCAACTTAGAGTAAAGTGCCTTGCTCAAGAATATATACAAATGCCTTTGTTTAACGAGAAAAAGGGTTTTCCAAGGCCTGGGGGTTCATGTATTCAACCTGCACTATGTATATTTTTTGAAAGCTACAAACAAAACTTGGGATCTAGCATATTGGATCCAGAGATGGAAACCTTCAACTTAAATAATACAAAATACAGAAAATATTAGAATAGCAAAATCGACATTTCACTAACCAGAAATGAATACATATTATTGACAAAATAATAATGTGTATTTTCGGAAATTTGTTATATTGTCCCTGTATTCCTGTGTTCAGTAAAAACACACACACACACAAAATAATTCAAAAAAATCTAAAGAAAATTCAGGCCAACAGGACAAAATGGGAAGTTACATAGTGTAGCTTTAACTTTAGCATCTACCTTTCTAATGACACAGAGACTCCTATACGTTAGCATAGCTCGAGGCTAAGTCTGGTCAGAGTACAGTGCATCTGGAAGGTATTCACAGCGCTTCACTTTTTCAACATTTTGTAATGTTACACCCTTATTCCGAAATAGATTATATTAATTATTTCCCTCAATTCTACAAACAATACCCCATAATGACAATGTGAAAGAAGTGTGTTTGAAATTTTAGCAAATTTCTTAAAAAATAAAAAGCACATGTACGTAAGTATTCACAGCCTCTGCTCAATACTTTGTTGAAGCAACTTTGGTAGGAATTACAGCCTCAAGTCTTTTTGAGTATGATGCTATAAGCTTGACACACCTATTTTTGGACAGTTTCTCCCATTCTTCTTTGCAGGACCTCTTAAGCTCCATCAGGTTGGATGGGGAGCAACGGTGCCACCAGAGATGTTCAATCAGGTTCAACTCTGGGCTCTGTCTGGGCCACTCAAGGACATTCACAGAGTTGTCCTGTAGCCACTCCTTTGTTATCTTGGCTGTGTGCTTAGGGTCATTGTCCTGTTGGATGATGAACCTTTGCCCCGGTCTGAGGTCCAAAGCGCTCTGGAGCAGGTTTTCAGCAAGGATGTCTCTGTACAGTGCTGTATTCATCTTTCCCTCATTCCTGACTAGTCTACCAGTTCCTGCCGCTGAAAAACATGCCCACAGCATGATGAGCCAACACTGTAGGGATGGTATTGGCCAGGTGATGAGCGGTGCCCAGTTTCCTCCAGACATGACGCTTGGCATTCAGGCCATATAGTTTAATCTTTGTTTTATCAGAACAGAGTTTTTTTTCTCATGGTCTGAGAGTCCTTCAGGTGCCTTTTGGTAAATTTCAGGTGGGCTCTCATGTGCCTTTTCCTGAAGAGTGGCTTCCATCTGTCCACTTTACCATACAGGCCTGATTGGTGGAGTGCTGCAGAGATGGTTCTTCTTCTGCAAGGTTCTCCTCTCTCCACAGAGAAATACTGGAGCTCTGTCAGAGTGACCATCTGGTTCTTAATCACCTCCCTGACTAAGGCCCTTCTCCCCTGATCGCTTTGTTCAGCCGGGTGGCCAGCTCTAGGAAGAGTCCTGGTGGTTCCAAACTTCTTCCTTTTATGAATGATGGGAGACTGTGCTCATTGGGAATTTCAATGCTGCAGATATTTTTTCTGTACCCTTCCCCAGATCTGTGCTTCGATACAATCCTGTCTCAGAGGTCTACAGACAATTCCTTGGACTTCATGGCTTGGTTTGTGCTCTGACATGCACCTTTAACTGTGGGACCTTATATAGACAGGTGTGTGCTTTTCCAAATCATGTCCAATCAACTGACTTCACCACAGGTGGACTCCAATCAGGTTGTGGAAACATCTGAAGGATGCACCTGAGCTCAATATTGAGTGTCATGGCAAAGGCAGTGAATATATGTACATGTATTTTTTTCGTTTCTTATTTTTAACAAATTTGCCACGATTGCAAACACACTTCTTTCACATTGTCATTATGGGGCATTGTTTGTAGAACTTTGAGGGAAATAATTATTTTAATCAATTTCGGAATAACAAAATGTGGAAAAAGTGAAACACTGTGAATACTTTCCGGATGCACGGTGTGTGAGAGAAGGTAAACAGTCACCTTCAGTCTTCTCATCCAGCGCTCATTTCCCAGCAGCGTCCAGCCTACAAAAACAATTATTAGGCTACCATGCAGGCTTCTGAGAAGAACTTGTATGCTGTGCCGAAGTATAGGAATGTTAAATTGCTTTGCGCGTTTAACGATAGTACATACTCTACCTGCGCAAGACAATTATGTCTCCGGTCGCTATGATTTACATCATCAAAAAACATTGATTCTCTTCCTTTAATGATTTGACATTGTACTTTAACCCTTTAATGTCCTTGCTGCAAAAAAAACATTGTGTGCTCTACAAAACAGTTAAGTCGAACATTAAAGGGTTAATATTTATGAATTTTAGTATCCCAGAGGGCCTATGCATAGGTACCCATGGGTCCCAATAGTCACAGTTCAGATTCTCCGTAGACCCCATGTCACAAATAACAAACATCCCTCATTGATTCCAAAGTGCAAGATGTGTTTCAGCACAGGGGTCAATCTATTATTTATTTCAATTTGTAGGGCTTTTACTGACGCATAAAAACAATACCAATAGATGTTGATTTACTGCCATCTGTCATGCTCCAGAGAAATTCGGATCATTCAATCATTTTAATTCTTGTCATTTCAACATTGCCCAGTAGAGGGACTCTATCCCAAGCAAAAACAAAGCATTTTCAAGTAAACAATGTCAGAGCACTCAATATGGCTATGGTCCCTTTGTGTAGGACAGGATTATTTTGAACTTTTCTTTCCCGTTCCGTTTTGTTTCTGTTCGCACCTCTGTCTGCCTGAATGTGTGACTGTTAGGCATGTGAACACGAGAAGACAATGGAGTCGTTATTTTTTCGCGAGGACACACAAAGAGGTGCTAAAACAGATTACATATTTAGCTTCCTTTCACGGTAGAAGCCATATAGAATGTGATGGTGCATGGTTGTTCATGCAGGCCTTTGGTCTTAAACATTATTTGAAAATTAGACATGTAATGCAAATGATTGCAAGGTCTGCAGATGTTGTAAGGCCTTTTCACAATATAACTATTTTGTCGTCAGATTTCGCACAACTCCATAATATGACGTGCGCTACATGTCAAGGACCTCATTGTTCCACTTCAACAGTATGTTTGATGATTAAACTATATCGCATAATGTAAACAATTCATACAGCATTTGCCCAATAAATGGCCCAAGCAACACTCGCACGCATGGACATCTCTACACATGTCGATGTAGGCTAGTACTTGAGAAAAAAAATGCTGAACAAAAGTCCAAATCACATAGGCTTTGAACAGGCGATCCGATGGGAAAGCTCTCTGCATCAAGGGAAATAAAGAAGCAGACAGGTTTGATGGAGACTACTTTTATCCTGGATCTGCTGCAAATAGAAGCCCACCATAAATATTCATGAATGGAGGGAAGAATATGGTTTCGGTGATGTACGGATGGGGTGGGGAGGAAAAGGGAGAGAGAGCTCCCGCCACCGAAAATTCCTATTTTTAGATCCTCAGCCTCTATTCTGCGCGCGGAGAGGCTATTTATAGCAGCGCATCAGCAGAAGGGAGCGTGCCAGTGAGACGGCAATACACTCAGTGCCCAGAATCAGCCAGAAGAGCCTCACCATTAGGGAAGAGAGAAAGCAGCAATGGCCCCTGGCACAGGTATTTTTAGAACACTGAAACAATAATAACACACACAGCCTCCTTTCACAATGCAACATTCTTTGTACAATACGAGTGAATTGTGTTCAACTGCGTTTCTCATATATTTTGTGTTTTCTTTTCAATGTAATTGAAGCATTCCTAGTCCAATAAATTTCCATTCTGTCCTGTTAATTTACTTTCTTATTCAAAGACTAGTGAGTGGATTTTAATAAATGGGAATCGAACCCATAAACTGCTCTCGCATCGCAATTCTCTTCTCAAGCCCCCTTTCTTTCCATTCCCATATGATTATGTTTCTTTGTCTCTCTGCTTGTCTCGATAACAAACGCCCCCAACTCTCTCTGTGGATATGTATAGATTCACATGGATTTTGTAGGTGGGGGCTTCTGCATAAATTATATAACACACTGAAAGAGAGAAGTGTGTTCTCCTTATTCAACATTCTAAGGAGTTAAGCAGATAGAGAAATAAATGTCCCCACTTTAGGCATGTTCACATTTTAGATGTGGTGCAGTTGTACCCCTACATTTCTAACCTGGCTCCTGTCCTTGGTAGGGTCATGCATTGGGTGATGCAAATTGGGACAGCACTATTTTGGTTGCAGAGGAATAAATTGGAGGGTCGTGTTGTCATGTTTTGCTCTCCTTACTTCTTGCCACTCATTTTATAGTGGTATATGTACGGCAGGTAGCCTAGCATTTAGAGCATCTGCCCAGTAGCCGAAAGGGTAATTATCCAAAAGTTCAGAAAGGCTAGATCAAATCCCGGGTGGCTTGGTGAAAGATCTCTAGTTTTGCCCCTGAGCAAGGCAGTTAACCCAAATGACTTTGCAATTCCAATTACATATTCCATAATAGTTTTTTCATAGATTTTCTTATTTACCTATAGAAATGTAATATATTATTCATATTTATTTTCACTGATTCATTTGCAAAAGGTTTGAGCATCCTTCAGCCTCTTTCTAAATACTGGTTTCTCTGACGGCTGTTTGCTAAGTTTATTTTGTCCCTGTAGATAATTCTAACTTGCATACTAAGTGGAGCTCAGCTTGGATGTTGGTGGAGGTTATGGGAATGTGGATCGGGGAGGAAACGTGCCAAGAATGATAGCAGCAGTTATTTGGGCAGGAGACGTTGCGTCCGCCGGTGTGATCAGGAGACTCCACTCTACCTGAAGAGCGTTACAATCTATTCATAGCTGTCACGTGCCGACACGTCAATACGCAGGGCTATTGTTAGTTCACCCCGACTCCTACATCACACCGACCTTGCAGCGGGTCGACCCAAACAATACCAGACTGTCTCCCTGTTCCCTTCGCTACAGGCAGTGCGGGGGAGATGCTTTGTGTAGTATCAGTAGTCTGCATACTACATAGTCCCCTTCAAGACACTACAGATCTGGAGACACTGAGTAGGCCATTTGGGCCACATACTTTACATAAGGTATTTGTGGACGCATCTGCAGATCTCCAATTTGTTGGTCTTTTCTTAAGATCTGTAGATGAAGGAAAAGAGACGATTTCCTTTGTCATTTCAGCATCATCATAATCAGTCTGAAGATCTGGTCCATGCACGTCATCTTGCGCTAACCAGTGCTTACCCTAAAATTAAAATCTTCCTCTCTACTAGAATGCGCAAATGTCGGTCATACACTCCTCACATTGCAATAGTTCAGCGCAAGTCAAAATGACAGGCCTTAGACAAAACCAAAAAATATGGCTTTAAAAAATGTGAAGGTCTTGAAGTTTCGAAGTCTGTGTATCTGAGCAGCAGCTAGACCTTGTCGGCAAAAGTCCAGTTCCCACAGCCTGATTAGTCACCACCATTCAGACACATTTGTCTGTCACACTCAACTCCACAATGGGTTATGCCTTTTTTGGATTATTTTATATTCAACCTTTTCCTTTGCTTTTTATGAATCGCCTTGGCTGTTGAAAGGGTTCGTGCAATGATTGATGCCATTTATATTTTTAGTTTGGCCTTCTCAAATGCACTCAAATTGTTTAGAGTGGAGTGAATAGGGATTTGACTTTTGCACCTACATCAGATTCTTTAGTGACATCTGAAATGACGTCGGTCTGAAAGGGAAACATCTGTTTGCAAATTATGAATATCTTTTTAGTTTTGAACGGTACATGTATTTGTGTACCATTTATTGAGTGACAGAGCATAGTTCGGGATGGGGGTTATTCTGTTGGCCATGACTATATGAAATCTAAATGATATTGACAATAATAAGCAGATATAACTTTCACTGAAACATGCAGAGAGGTTTGTGGAGAGCCGCTGTGTGTTTTCCTCCATCACTTGCTCCCATCCCAGAGACCTCAGCTCAGAAAAATCTAAAAGTGTTCACGTAAATTTGCCAAATTATTTCTACTGTTGATTTGGAGTTTTACAATATCTTGACAGATGTTCAGTTTAGGATGTTCAAGGCAATGAATTGTATTTTCTCCCCCCCACAGTTTTGATGTTGAGAACGGATTGTCTGGCGGTCGAACGCCCCTGGATCCCCATCTCAGTCCTGGCTCTGGCCTGGTACGACAAGCCAACTATGCCCACAGCCAGCGCCGTGAGTCCTTCCTCTACCGCTCAGACTCAGACTTCGACCTCTCACCCAAGGCCCCCTCAAGGAATTCCACCGCTGCCAGTGAGCTGTAAGTACCCCCCCCTTTCTCATATCTACTTGGAAGCGTCATGTCACCGATGACCCCCGGTAGGCCCTGGTGACACAATGCGTCTCCTTCGCTAAAAGGCATAGAAATTTAATAGAAAATTAATTTAATAGAAATTTTAATTTTAATTTTAATAATATATTAATTTAATAGAAATTTTAATTTTAATTTTAATAATATATTAATTTAATAGACATTTTAATTTTAATTTTAATAATATATTAATTTAATAGAAATTTTAATTTTAATTTTAATAATATATTAATTTAATAGCAATTTTCCTAAAGTCTGAGGTTACATGAATACCAGTGATTTTGTGGAACAAATAAAATCATCCCAAAGAATCTGATTGTGTCTTGGGAATGTTTTATTACGAAACAAGAGGAACCCATTAGGCCTATGAAAAAAAGCTTTGTGTTACATTGTAAAATCATGTTTTTAAAAAACAAATTTTTTTAGTCTCTGATGTTATACTTTCAGATACCAAACTGAGTGGATTTTATCTTAAACTGTTATTGTGCCTTTTCATTAGGAACATCGTTTTATTAGCTCAAGATGTAATATTTACCATTATTCTATGCCAGCAGCACAGAGCCCTGTATTGCACTGCTGGTTTGCTTATAAAGCTAAGCAGGGTTGGGCCTGGTTAGTCCCTGGATGGGAGACCAGTGCTGCTGGAAGTGGTGTTGGAGGGCCAGTGGGGGGCACTCTTCCCTCTGGTCTAAAGATCATTCCCAATGCCCCAGGGCAGTGATGGGGACTTCTGCTCTGTGTAGGGTGGCGTCTTTCAGATGAGACGTTAAAACGGGTGTCCTGACTCTCTGTGGTCACTAAAGATCCCATGGCACTATTCGCAAGAGTAGGGGTGTTAACCCCGGTGTCCTGGAAGAATTTCCAATCTGGCCCTCATACCATCATGGCAACCTAATCATCCCTATCTCTCAATTGGCTCATTCATTCCCCTCTCCCCCTCCTCTCCCTCCCTTCCCCCAGGCCGTTGCTGCAAATGAGAAAGTGTTCTCAGTCAACTTGCCTGGTAAAATAATGGTTAAACTAAACTAAATATTGCCCAGATGGTTTGGAAAATCTAACATCCTCCAGTCTGTATGCCTCTATTACTGCAATCAGCTGTTCTTTCCATCCATACACACTTGCATGTCAACTTTGCTTTTGTTAGGATTACACAAACTTCTAACTATTTTTTTCCACTGCTGATTGTGTTTCCAACCCTAGGTCAACCTAAACCAGATCCCTGTGTCTAAACACCTTACACCGCGTTCCAAATGATTATGCAAATTGGAATTAAGTGTCATAAACATTAAATATTTAGTTTTTCAATCAAACTCATGGATGGTATTGCATCTCTGGGCTCTTTGGAATACTGAAATCAATTTCAAACACCTGTGATAATTAGTTTGCCAGATGAGCCCAATTAAAGGAAAACTACTTAAGAAGGATGTTCCACATTATTAAGCAGGCCACAGGATTCAAGCAATATGGGGAAAAGAAAGGATCTCTCTGCTGCGGAAAGCGTCAAATAGTGCAATGCCTTGGATAACGTATGAAAACATTAGATGTTTCATGAAAACTTAAGTGTGATCATCGTACTTTGAAGAGATTTGTGGCTGATTCAGAACACAGACGGGTTTGTGCAGATAAAGGCATAATGAGGAAGTTTACTGCCAGACAAATTCATTTGAATAAGAGAGCAGCTGCTAAAATGCCATTACAAAACAGGTATTTGAAGCTGCTGGTGCCTCTGGAGTCCCACGAACCTCAAGGTGTAGGATCCTCCAGAGGCTTGCATAGAAGAGGATTCTTCTATGGTACAGAATGAAGAACCGTGCCTTCCGTAGCAAAATCATCTTCATGCATGAAAATGCACCCTCTTATGCTACAAAGAATACCTCTGTGTCATTGGCTGCTATGGGCAAAAAGGAGAGAAACCCATGGTGTGGCCCCATCCTCTCCTGACCTCAACCCTATTGAGAACCTTTGGAGCATCCTCAAGCAAAAGATCTATGAGGGTGGGAGGCAGTTTGCATCAAAACAGCAGCTGTGGGAGGCTGTTCTGACATTCTGCAAAGAAATTCAAGCAGAAAATCCATTAACTCACGTTCAGTGGATGCAAGAATTGTGACAGTGATATCAAAGAAGGGGTCTTATGTTAACATGTAAGTTGCCCTGTTAAGATGTGTTTGATTGAAATAGCTTTTGACTTCAGTAAATATTACCTCCTAATGCTGCAAATTTAATAAATGACAATTTTCAGTTCTTTACAACCTATAAAATGTTTTGAAACTCTGTTGTGCATAATAATTTGGAACAGTGCATTTAGACATTTTTTTTAAAATTGGGTGGTTTGTTCAATGAAATTCGACTTATATCCCAAAGGTTGGTGACTTGAAAATTATACTGCCTGTCATTTGCATCGACTATTTAGGTACATTAGTGTTAAATTTAATTTGCATAATAACTTGGAACGCGGTGTAGTTTGAGTAACCAGTTGTTGGTCACCAACTCTTGCCTCTGTTTTTTAAAGGGAAGACAGCTTGAAGCACTGGGAGGTCAACTGGTTGTCTCGGTGAGAAGGACTTGACAATACACTGACCTTGTTACCTCACAGGCCCGTCCTGCTTTCTCTGTTAAAGCTTTCAGAGCTGTTGAAACCACACCTACACACAACCAGTCACTAATCATCCCCCAGGTTTTTGCAGTGACCCTATAAAATAAATGTATACTTTGCATGTAAAGTTTCAAAAACAATACTGTAGCAAAAACCCAGCCCTTTTTCTACCAGTTGAACTTTCACTTATCACTACCAAAAGATTCCTAAAATTTACAGCGCATGGCATCTTTTGCTTCACCTAAATTTGACTCGGTCTGGACGCGCTTTTGGATTTATTTTCTTTGCTGTGTGAGTGTTACTTCACCAATCAAACAATTTTATTTATTAATATGATGAATTCCAGAGTAGTAGACGTTATTAACATTGTAGTTTATATTGGATTTAACCTAAATATTGTATGCACATAAGTGGTTGCAATTTTATCTATCTCTTCTTCTCACTGTTTCTATTAATGTACTTTTTATTAGAAGCATAACCTATTGTTTTTTTCCCCCAATTGCAGACATGGAGAAGACATGATTGTGACACCGTTTGCTCAGGTTAGTCAGCACTACCTCTACATTTAGTGGGATTTTTATTTGCAAGTTTCTCTCTGTGGTTTGTACAGTCCAATCCTGTGGGTGCCAACTTCTGTTGGTTTTTACTGTACCACAAATCAAATTTTACTGTGCCTGGAATATCCCCATTCATGTGCATTCTTCAAAAAGTAAACATTTGGCCTCATGAGTCTTCTCAAGTAACCGTGTGGATGGACCAAATACAGCCCAGTTGGGAACCAGGGCACTAATCACTCTAATGTTTGTAGCCTTTGTTAAGTCATGCAGCAAATCAAAGGAAGGATTTCAGAATTAATAAATGACTACAAATAGGTTGTTAAAACAGAGATCTGTTGCAAACCTGATAGTAGCTGAGTTGCAGGAGACAAATGAAAAATGGAAAATTGCCAAGACAAATAAAGTAAATCTCACACACACACAGGATTAATGCAGGAAATGTAATAAGCATACATCAGAGTTTATATCCTACTGATTTACTATATTTTTTTGCCACTGGCTTAGCAAAGTCAGGACTGTAGCTACTGGTAAAAGTGACACTAGCAGAACACCAGCGAATCAGCCTTTGGCATGCAGTTGGCGCATCGGCTCAGCCGGGCCCTGTGACGCACAATGTGCGTCATAGCAGCACTCACTTTACTAAACAACGAGAAATCCAATCGGGTGTTCCTCGATGCGGCTGCTGACTGATAAGAAACCAACCCGGGCTGGGAAACACGATAGCATCTCTTTCAGTGAGCTGGCTCAGGGGGTAGATAGATGCCTAGACTCTGACATGTATGGCGTAGGGCTTTATGGGAGGGCTGTGGAGAGGGCTAACTGATACACCACCTGACATTCAGTAATAAAGATGGCCCAGGGGCACTGCTAGCGCTCAAAAGGTGGTGTTGTCAGAGTTTCTTCCCCTTGGGTCCTCCCTTTCACAATAGCAACATGGCACTTTTTTTGGTTTTAAAGCAAATTTCCGGCAATTCTTCATAGTGTAACAACACTCAGGATATAATATAAATTAATGATGACACATTCTCTTTTACAGAAAGGAAAAATTGATAAACAGTCACAAATTAAATTAAATTACTGCAAAAAAGAATCTTACACAAATTAAGCTGTCTCTCTAATGAGGATGTACAAACACTAACAGAGAACAAATGAGCCCCATTGTTGACCTTGTATTAAATGACAATCACCACTGGCAATGCCCACTATTTAACACTGAGAGTTTGGATTTAGATTTTTAACACTTTTGTAATGCAGTGTTACACAAAACGGTGTGTTCCCCATATGTCTTTTCATCAATGAAGGACCTCCACTGTCCTATTGAGGCAGCAGAAATGATCATCTACTCTAATAATCTTGATCATTCTCGTAGGTGCTTGCCAGTTTGAGGACGGTAAGGAGCAACTTCGCCGTTCTGACGCACCTGCAGGACCGTCAACCCAGCAAGTAAGGTTACTGGACAGCGCTCGTCCGTTCCATGGGGCTTGGTTGGGAGAGAAAGGTGTTTGCAAAGCCAGTGTTTGGTTCCTGTGGGGGGGGGGGGGCACTGTCAAGGCAGAAATGATCACTCTGAATGAGAGCATCTGCTACATGACTAAAACAACATACATCCAATACAAATATCCATCATTGTTGGAAATTACTGATTTACGATTAATTTTTTACCTTTTCAGCAGCCATTACTTCAGCGTCTTAATGATGAAATATTTTAGCTCATCTGAAATGAATCATGTTTTGACGAAAATGTCTTATCAATGTAACGCCACCTTGGTGAATGAAGGTACATTTCTATCAAAACACAACACTAAACCTTTGATCACTAGTGTAGATAATCTAAATTACTATAATAACATAGATCTGCTAAATGACATAGATCTGCTAAATGACATAGATCTGCTAAATCACATAGATCTGCTAAATGACATAGAACTGCTAAATGATATAGAGCTGCTAAATAACATAGATCTGATAAATGACATAGATCTGATAAATGACATAGATCTGATAAATTACATAGATCTGCTAAATGATACAGAGCTGCTAAATAACATAGATCTGATAAATGACATAGATCTGATAAATTACATAGATCTGATAAATGATATAGAGCTGCTAAATAACATAGATTTGATAAATGACATAGATCGGATAAATGACATAGATCTGATAAATGACATAGATCTGATAAATGACATAGATCTAATAAATGACATAGAACTGATAAATGGCATAAATATAAACTTAACATATTCCACCTGGGATGTCCACAGGAGAACGGGCAATAACCCACCATCCTTATGCAAGACAAGCTTAGCAGGTGAGTTTCAGTCACTTAGCAATAATGTTTAGCTCTGTGTTACATTACATGTGTATGAAGATGTTACCATATGTAGAAACAGCTAGGTAGTCTTGGTTCATTGCAAGGAATTATATAATCGTTTACTATTGACAAACTGAAGTAAAGGGGCAACGTTGGTGGACTCAACCCGTTGTGCATGGTCCCTGTGTGGGTGTGACAGAGGAGCCGTTCCAGCAGCTGGCTGTGGAGACTCTGGATGAGCTGGACTGGTGTCTGGAGCAGCTGGAGACTCTGAAGACCCGTCACTCTGTCAGCGAGATGGCCTCTAACAAGGTAAACACACGTACTACACAAAAACAGCCTGAAGCCCAGGTATAGAGCCCTGTATTCCACTGCTGGTTTGCTTCTAAAGCTAAGCAGGGTCGGGCCTGGTTAGTCCCTGGATGGGAGAACAGTGCTGCTGGAAGTGGTGTTTGAGTGCCAGTAGGGGGCAATCTTCCTTCTGATCTAAAGATCATTCCCAATGCCCCATAGCAGTGATGGGGACATCTATAGGGTGCCTTCTTAAATAAATCCTAATTTCACTACTGAAATTTTACTGTGTCCTTCAGTTATTTGATAGGTCAAAATGAAATTGCTGATCAAAACACACAGTTATTTATAAATGAAATCATGGAAATTTTCAGGGGTGCCTAAACTTTTGCATAGGACTGTAAATAAATGAATTATTATTAATAATTATTATTATTTTATGTCATTTTATCAGGTAAGTTGACTACGATTTTAAACAGTACTGTATGTGTTTATTATTTAGAGATTGTTTTTTATTTATTTACAAAATAGGAATAGATATATACACTCACCTAAAGGATTATTAGGAACACCATACTAATACTGTGTTTCACCTCCTTTCACTGTCAGAACTGCCTTAATTCTATGTGGCATTGATTCAACGAGGTGCTGAAAGCATTCTTTAGAAATGTTGGCCGATATTGATACGATAGTATCTTGCAGTTGATGGAGATTTGTGGGATGCACATCCAGGGCACAAAACTCCCGTTCCACCACATCCCAAAGATGCTCTATTGGGTTGAGATCTGGTGACTGTGGGGGCCATTTTAGTACAGTGAACTCATTGTCATGTTCAATAAACCAATTTGAAATGATTCATGCTTTGTGACATGGTGCATTATCCTGCTGGAAGTAGCCGTCAGAGGATGGGTACATGGTGGCCATAAAGGGATGGACATGGTCAGAAACAATGCTCAGGTGGGCCGTGGCATTAAACGATGCCTAACTGGCACTAAGGGGCCTAAAGTGTGCCAAGAAAACATCCCCCACACAATCACTACCACCACCAGCCTGCACAGTGGTAACAAGGCATGATGGATCCATGTTCTCATTCTGTTTACGCCAAATTCTGACTCTACTATCTGAATGTCTCAACAGAAATCGAGACTCATCAGACCAGGCAACATTTTTCCAGTCTTCAACTGTCCAATTTTGGTGTGCTCTTGCAAATTGTAGCCTCTTTTTCCTATTTGTAGTGGAGATGAGTGGTACCCGGTGGGGTCTTTTGCTGTTGTAGCCCATACGCCTCAAGGTTGTGCGTGTTGTGGGTTCACAAATGCTTTGCTGCATACCTCGGTTGTAACAAATGGTTATTTCAGTCAAAGTTGCTGTTCTATCAGCTTGAAGCAGTCGGCCCATTCTCCTCTGACCTCTAGCATCAACAAGGCATTTTCGCACACAGGACTGCCGCATACTGGATGTTTTTCCCTTTTCACAACATTCTTTGTAAACCCTAGAAATGGTTGTGCGTAAAAATCCCAGTAACTGAGCAGATTGTGAAATACTCAAGACTGGCCCGTCTGGCACCAACAACCATGCCACGCTCAAAATTGCTTAAATCACCTTTTTTTCCCATTCTGACATTCAGTTTGGAGTTCAGGATATTGTCTTGACCAGGACCACTCCCCTAAATGCATTGAAGCAACTGCCATGTGATTGGTTGAGTAGATCATTGCATTAGGGAGAAATTGAACGGGTGTTCCAATCCTTTAGGTGAGTGTATAAACAGTAAGTAAACTCTTTAGTGTGTTACCATATTCTCTTTATGGAAAGTGTTACCATGTTATATGTAGCTGTACAATATCTATATAGACTTTATTTTAGGGATCACCTAAATCTTGTTTCCTTATTTTTAGCCATAAGAAATGACTATGTCCCCTATTAAGCAAAATAGAGTTTTGTTTTATTCAGTTAGTCATTTTAAACCAAATTGCAAAATATTGGGGAATGTACTATCTAGTGGCCAAATTAGAAAGTGTCAGCTAAGGGATCATGTTTCTACAAATGGATTTTCTGCTGACTGGCAAATGTGAAATGCCACTAAAACACTGTAGCCAATTAGCAATTAGGAAACATGAATTTCATCCAATCCTTTGTGACTTTGGACACTCATTACATGAATGCGCGTGTAACTACAAGCAGTGCGTGCTGAGTACCACCCTCCCCCCACTCCTAATATCTCACTTGTTGAAAAAATGTGAATGAAGCCCAAACCACAGGGAGAGGAATTCTTCTATCATCCATCCATTATCCCTCATCCATCCATCCATCCATCCATCCACCCCCTCCCCCAGTGGGTGCAGATCAGTCAATGAAAAGGTTGATCCAGTGGTCTGGGATTCATCTATCCTGAGGCTCACAGGCGCACAAGACGGCTCATCCTTTCGTTTCTTGTTTTCCCTTATAAATAATGTGTTCTTTTTTTTAACCCATGTCTCTTTTACAGCTGAGCCCTGTATTACAACAATAGAAACATTACAAAAAATGTAATTATAAAATAGAAACATTAAGAAAAACAACCACATCAATAAAAATATCATTTATTTTCACCAATCAAAGCTGAATAGTTGTCTTTTTAAGGACAATTACAACAAACCTATTTGAAGAACTATGAATCACCCAACACATGTATTTACAGATACATAACACATTAAAACAGGATTGTTGTGGAACTCAAAATGTACCGGTATTAGTCTATGCACATTAGATAACATTACCTATGAAATTAGAAACCAAAGCATATCAGAATGTGATTCCGTCATTCTCATACTGACATGCCTATATACTACAACAGCATAATATAATGGAAATTCAGTTATGGCTTTTGGTTTTGGTGTGCCACCCTAAGAGTTTCAATGGCCCCATCTGGCCACCCCCATGAAACATTTCTGGGGCGTCACTGTGTTTGACGAACCTTGCATATCAACCAAATTTTATCATCAGAGAACACGGCTCATGTAATGGTAAATAATTGCTTTCTGTAAATAATTGGGTTTACATTCATTGTTGTGAAGTTCTTTCCTCTTAGCTCGGATCTTGATGGTTGTTTCATAGTTATGTGATTTACAGCATTGAATGCACATATGTGTGAATGAAATACCTAAGCCATTCAAGCCTTTAAACTTGGTACACATGGTGTGCCCTACTCCCCCCACCTCCAAGCCCACCGTCAGCTGCTTTCTCCCTCACACTGTGGGCCAATCAGCTTCATGCCACTGTCCCATCCTCTAATGCAGAAGGGTGCCGATTGGCTCATCTCTTTGGGCATATGAGAGAGGGAGGGGGAATCGTGTTTCGCTCTCTGTTTACACACGGAGCTGCAAAATAGTACTGCTGAAGGAAAGAGTAGAGCGAGCGGTTGGAGTGTCTTCTCTGCCTGGTTCCCCACCACACGCCACGACTTTCGCGCTTTTTCCACTGCCAGGCAACCGTTTTGCCTGAACATTCGGACAAGAGTGTGTGTATGAAAGAGAGCGCTGTGCGTGGACTCGGCAGAACAGGAACGCTGTGCGTCCGACTTGACATCACTATAAACTGCAGGAAGGATCGCCTCGATTCATTCATTTCCCCCAACCACATGCTTTACTTGGTGCTGAAATGCCCGAAGTCAATAAGTTGTTCTCTGTGTCAAGGATATACATTCAGGTATTACGGGATGGGATGGCATGCACGTGTTGCTTGGTGATTAAATGTGTAATACAGGTGTGATGTCGTTGTTGGCACAGTTATTTACAGTTAGTTGGAAAGTGATTATGGCTTCGTTTTTGTGTGCATTGTTCAGGAGTGCTTATGCACGTGTGTATAATGTCAAGTCCACAAAGTCAATGCATGTACATTATGCACAGTATGTATGCGCTTGCAGATTCATTGTGTCCATTAATCTTTGTGTAAGCAAAACATGTTAATGTGTATGTGTAAGTGACACCGTAAAGTCCATGCATGCACGTATGTGTGCGCGAACGTATGTGTGCGCGCCTGCAGTATTGTGTTCATTCATCTTTGTGTGTCCTAGAGGTGTGCGTGTGTACTAATTTATCAGTGAGTTCATAAAGATCGTGCGTGCAAATTCAGTGTGTATGCATATGCAGGTACTGTATATGCATTTTGACATGCGTGCTAGAAGTGTATGTGTTCAGTAGTTTGTATGTGAATATGTGAATGAATGAGGCCATAAAATCCGTGCATGTATGCACGTTCTCTGTCCATTCATCTTCATTTGTGCTCATGCACAGAACGTATGTATGTATGTATGCGTAGGGGTGTGTCTTCAGAGAAGTGTTGCAGAAGCCTATATGTGTGCATGTTGATTATGTAATATTTATTCTACTCAAGCAGAGTAAGGGAAGGGATTTGCAAACTCCCAGCCTGTATTTACCCACTGTGGCAGAACCTCATGGGAAAATACTGCCAGTGCATTGCAGTGTAGTGTATTAGTGTAGTTTTTTAGTGTAGTTTTTTGTCTGCATGTGAACACTTTGAAGTGCAGTCTTTGTTAACGTGCTCTGGTTGAGTGTATACGTCGGCCTTGGCCACCTTGTACTCAACATGAGATGCCGTAACGTGGCCACCCGTGTGTTTGTGTGGGTGAGAAGATAGCATATTTATAGATAAAGATGTCCTGAGAAATACAATGCCGTTGTTGTCACTGCTCTAGTGAGAAAGTTTCAAAGCCAGCCACGTAGTCAGAGTGGTAAAATACAAAAAGGTGAAGTGTTTTAATCAGCATTGATTTTCAGCTTTGCTGGGAAGGAAATAAAATGTACCCAGGATAAAGATGGTATAAAAACATAATTTACTGCAAATATTTACATTGTTATAACATTTACATGTTATAAAAACATAATTTACTGCAAATAAAACAATAAAAACAATTTACTGCAAATATTTACATTGTTATAACATTTACATGTTATAAAAACATAATTTACTGCAAACATTTACATTTTTATAACATTTACATGTTATAAAAACATAATTTACTGCAAATATTTACATTGTTATAACATTTACATGTTATAAAAACATAATTTACTGCAAACATTTACAGCAATTGTTCTCACGGTGTAGTAACTGGCGTAGGCCCACTGACTATAGAAGGCTTGTGTCGGTACAGATGGAGGATGACGTTGGGTTCTGGTTCTCCTCCACAGTTTAAGAGGATGCTAAACAGAGAACTCACTCAGCTATCAGAGACCAGCCGCTCAGGAAACCAGGTGTCAGAGTTCATATCCAGCACCTTCCTAGGTACGTCTGTTTGTCTGTCCGTCACTCTCAGTCTTTCTCTGTCTCACAACCTGTAGAAGGAGGCTTCACTTATTCACTGACCACAACATACTTGTTTTGAATAGTTTGATGAAGACGTATTGCTCTTAATTACTATGTAATGACTGTCTAATGACTGCCTGTCTAATGACTGCCTGTCTAATGACTGCCTGTCTAATGACTGCCTGTCTAATGACTGCCTGTCTAATGACTGCCTGTCTAATGACTGCCTGTCTAATGACTGCCTGTCTAATGACTGCCTGTCTAATGACTGCCTGTCTAATGACTGCCTGTCTAATGACTGCCTGTCTAAT
>JACXGM010006054.1:0-33638 GCA_016801145.1 Umbra pygmaea
CTACAACACCATGAAAACAGCTACAACACCAGGAATACACCTACACCACCAGGAAGACACCTACAACACCACAAAGACACCTACAACACCAGAAAGACACCTACAACATCAGAAAGACACCTACAACACCATGAGGAGACCTACAACACCATGAAGACACCTACAACACCATGAAGAGACCTACAACACAAACCTGGAAGAGGTGTATGGTTGGCAATTTCATGGTTTTGGGTCATATTTCCATAGTTGGTCTTGTTGAAAAGTTTGAAATTCTATCCACTTACCACTGATCTACAGTACTTTGCTGAATAACAGCGAATGAGTTATGAAAAAGATTAATTACATTATCCTCTACTGGAAGATCTAACACATTATAATTACAGTAAGTAGGGATCCGAGTGACCTCAGTAGGAGGGAGAGACAGAAGAAAAATATGAAAAATACACTTTTAACCTATTTCACCTGTGTTTCATATTGAAGGGCAGCTCTGTTTTACTTCTTCAATAGATTGAGGCATACTTCATTATACAGCTACAAAACATTTTTACCACCGCCTCCATGCACTTTATAGGCAATCGACTGTGAATTCAGATGCATCCTTGGTGTTACAATCAATGAGGATGGAGGAACGTCCAAGTCATTTCAGATATCTATTAAATATGACCTACGATTACTTACAATAAGCATGAAAACAGTCAAAAAGTGTCCGTGTTGAAATGGAAAAAAAAATTGTTTTTTCATTGCAATCCTCCAATCTGTGACTTATTTCGACCTGGTACAGGTGGGTGCCATTAATTATGAGGTAGAAGAGAAAAGCACAAATACCTGTATGTTTGAGTCAAAAACATTATTTGACCATGAGTTAACATAGCAATGACCAGATTGGCACCAGGGTTAGCACCTCTACTTTTACGGACCACAAATAGGAAGCAGGCATTTGTTACAGAGATGTTAGATTTCTGTTTCCCAGCGTTTGACTCTTTTTGGACATTTGTAAGAAGCTTTGGTAAAAACACGCTGTGTCGTAAATAACAACTTATGGGATTTAGTTTACACATGTGATTTAGTTTGGCTATTAAATTTTCTGAATGAAGCAAATATTTTACCAACTTGAACTGGTTTATGGAAGTCAAGCATTCTAGCATATTTGGTGGTTAATTTGCATGACTTAGTAATTGCTACACAGGTGTAACTGCTTTTAATTAGAAACCTGCTATTCCAAGAGTTTTAGAGCATGACATATTTGATTTGATCTTCCAAATACTTTTGATGAGCTGGTACTCTTTTCCAAAAAGTATAGTCGAGCAACTTTATTGGCAGACAGCTATGCCCTTAAGTTAAACAGATTCAATTCAGAAACTCAATATTTCAAAACCCATACAAACACAAACACACATGAATGCCAGCACACTGTGTCAGAGCTTCTACTTGACATTTTGCAGCACACCTGAGAGACGGAGAAGAACTGAGCTTTTATGTTTTCCTCGCCTTCCATTACTCCCCCTTGCAGTCTGCTGTCCTTTCTGCCGGTTTTAGCAACTTTATTCTCAATTACCCCAGCTGTCCTCTTAGCCTGCTTACAATTGCCATACCCATGTGTAGGTCTAGTCATTAGGATACCCACACATCTGGACATACACACACGCAGTTAAACTTGATTGAACGAATTGCGGTATTTACACAGAATCTCTTTTCCTAACGGTCATATTATCTCACATGGTCTGGGTTTTATATTAAAGATTACTATTACTACCAGTGTAAACCCTAGCACATATATTGTTAGAAGTGTGTTTGTGCACAGAATACAGCTTGTAAGACCCTGCAAGTCAGAGACAGACAGAGAAGTGAAGCAGAGGACACTGAAAGAGGCTGTTGTCCCATGTGATTCACCTAGGCCAAGGCTCAGGGACACTGGGCCAGAGATACTGAATGACGGCATTAGATCCAGTGCATAAGCCCTGGCCTCTCGGCACTGTGTGGCCCCTAAATCCCCCACCTCAGCCCCAACTTGGGTATAAATGCCAGGCATCACACCACTAGGCTGGACATGACAGCTGACGATACCTTAATACAGGGACTCTAATTAAAAAGGAGGGCGGGTGGTAGGGCCAAGGACGGTTTGGAGAGTAGTGCCTATTTTACTGTGGGTATCAGGTTCTTTTCCTCGCAGTCCCCTTTGGTGCAAAATGGACCAATTTTGTTAATATCCAAAAAGTTTTGGAACACACCACACAATTTTACTTGTAGTTTCAATAACACTTGTCAAATTTCAAGAGCTGAAATTTGTGGTTCAGGCTCATTACGCAGGCTCATTCTTTCACGCAAGCCTTTTCCGGCGGGTGCTTGGCCTTTTAAAATGTGTTTGGTTCATTGTTTTCTTTGTGTTAATATCATTTTTTGAATGTTTAAAAATTATTTAAACATTATTTTGATTATTTTTTGCATTGCTTTTACACATTTTTAGCTTAACTTTTCAGGCCAGGACTGCAAGTTGTACCCCAGATTATTGGCATTTAATCCTAGACTGTTTTAATCATGGAAAGAGATCAAGTTGCGTGCAGCTCACCTGGAGGCTCACATTGCCCTGAAGATGAGTTAATAGCACGGACGACTTTATAGTAATCACTTGTGGAGTTTGGCAAATGGACAAAGTTCTCAATCATACCGAACATCGCCCAACAGCTGGACAAACCTTTATTTGTGAGAACTGTACAGGTATTACTGAATTACAAGAAAAGTTATTCCAAATACAGGAGCAGTTTCCAGAATGAGACATTAGAATTTTAAAACTTTGAGGACATCAGGATAAACTCCTTGCCATGAACTCCAAGGTGGGTTAATATTTTCCTCCTCTTCAATGTTACTCAAAAGAAAGACAAAGCTGGAAAGTTGCTCTTCTGACCATCTACACTTCCAGAGATTTCAGCTCCTTTACCATTACAAAATCACTTTGCTTTGCAATGTTACATTCAGGAAGTGGATGTGGGCACATTGGATCCGCGTTTGGCCATGCCCTTGGGTTAAGATACCCTGGCAGTCAAACACCAAGGTAACCGCAGCAGCTGTTGCGCTACGCCGCCCATTGCAATATCATCATTTTTCGGAAAGTTCCATGGTTCAGAAACTTAATGTCTGTAATGCTAGAACACTCTGTTATTCTGGAGCAAGTGTAAGGGATTTAATTGCATTGTTTCCTGTCATTAACAAGCAACTCCTTAAGGTGGAACAACTTGTCCCACACACATGACTCTAATGACATAATGGATAGAAACACACAGAGTCACAAGAAAGATCTACAACTGTTTGATCTAACTCAGGAAGTGGGAATCCTTCCGATGGTTTCTGGTCCTATTCCATCTATCTGTGTTAAAGGTGATTATTTACGCCTCTTTGCATCTGGTTAGAAAACCAATGTCAAGCAACAGATTTCCCTTTGGTGATAACAAATAATTTTCCTTGAAAAATATGAATGTTTTAGTGTTGATACGTCACCCTAATGAAAACGGTGCATTACTTTAATCTAGTATTGACTTCCTGCTGAAGAGACAATGCTAGGACATCTCAATCAAGTAAGCTTAAGATGAATAAATTTGACTTCAAATTAAATTGACCATTGGAGAAGGGGGATATCTTCTGTAAAGAATGAGGGGTGTTTTGTGTGGGTTCATCACAGCCAGATATACTGACTCTCAAATTGGGTACCTATTGTCGATCTAAAAATGTTACAAACAGGAAGCAGGAAGTGGAAATGAGAAAATAACATTTCTGCAATGAGGTAGGACCCAACACTGCACCAAAACAGGTAATTTGGTGTTTTTAAAAATGTAAATAGTGAATAATATGCACACTTTCACTCATACTGAACAGTATGAATGTCCACCTAACATTGACACACTGGTTCTCAAGACCTGGGGACATGCCACTATGTATATTACAGGGGTATTCTTCATGGTTTACATGAAAGTTGATCATAGTAAACATTTACTAAAAACTGAACAGATTTTTTTGGCACTATATGTTATCACGCATGAAAATTATTGTCTCAGAATGTTAGATTTTATTTATTCATCTTGTAGCACAGGGTCTTCTGAATCAAAAACTGTAAAGCACTTCACTATAAGAAACAGTATGACCTATTCAGGGGCCAATATCAACATAGTGCCAGACAGACTTCAACCATCTTATCCCTAGAAGGATTATTAACTTCTCATTACTGAACTATACAATGTTTAGATGTGGTACTTTAATAGCAAACACCACAAACCCTGTGCAGGTAATCCCATCATCATTTATAAGCCTTATTACAATAAGCCTATGCTTACATTCAATTTTTCTAGAAGTGGCATGATAATCGTATACCTATTAACTTGTTTGCCAATGTAAGCATGTGTAATCTGCCTAGTCTGTCTCCTGTGCTAACACCATATTTTTAACTTATCAATATTTGCAGATATAATTCCTACGGTTTGGAAGACCACTCTAGTATTCTACTTTTAAAATGTAGTGATCCCAGTGATTTAAACATTTACAGAGATTTCTCTATGCTTTCATGTATGTGTAAATATTACAAACATGTGTTAACCACCACCATTATTATACAGAAATTGTATTTACAATGTATTTCAGTCTCGCTTCAGACTAGAGGGTGACAATTTTTCAGGACTTCCGCGGTACGGGAGTCAATCTCACTGTTGGTAACATGATAGGGATGGATAGAGCATTAAAATCAACGGGAGCGGGCGGGGAGTGAGGAGTCGGAGATTAAATAAAAAAATGACACTGCAATGTGGTGAGTGTGAGGCATTTCGTTTTAGAAAAAAGAACCACTTACAACTCACAATACATTTGTTGATTGGCTACTGCTAGCCGTAGCTTAATACTAGTTAGGTAGTCATCGGATGGAGTTAGTCCATTCATGACATGAATGGAATAAGACGTGGAAAAAGGTGGACAATCAACGAGAATGCAGAATACTACTTGAATAAATCAGCGACAGAAGAGACAATGGATAGAAGGTAAGATAGGCTACTAATCCAGTATCTCTCCAGAGTCAAATATGTTGGAGAAAAATCATGCTACAGGGGGGCAACAGAGTCTGATAACTTGTTAAGACAACATAGGGAACGAAACGGGAGCGGGACAGGATTCGGAAGTCTTTCTCTCTGGATTTCGCAGGACAGGACTTTTGGGGGGGGTCTGTTTCGTGATCGGGACATGCCGGGTTTATTTTCGTGGCCTCGGGATGTGATGGGAGCGACAATTGATTCCTGTGTCACCCTCTACTTCAGACCAGGTCATTGTACCACCTCCACTGCTACTCTGGTATAGATGACTATACATGGTATTGATATAAGGATGTAGTGTTTATTGATTTATCTATGGCTTTTGACACTGTGGATCACCCGTTACTTCTTAAGAGAATGTCATCAATTGGACTAGACCTGGCTGTCTGTAGATGGTTTGAAAATAATTTAAAAGATCGAACACAGTATGCTTTGTTGAATTGAAACTGGTACTTAACCCTCCCGCAAGCGAGTGGCAACCCTTGCGCTGTCCTCAGGTCAAAATGACCCTGTTCTCACATCAAAATGACCGAGCCGCCGATCGCATTTGCTGTCAGAGTGTAAAAAAACCTGTTGATGCTGCGTATCATTGTGCTGTTTTTTTATTATGGGAAAAAGGTTTAGTACCCATCATTGCATCGTTTTTCGGAAAGTAAACTGGCTGTTTTTTACATCTTGAAGAGCAACACATTTTGCACTTGTTGATTATAAAGTGATTTGCACAAACTACTGTACCACCTTAAAATAATAATTCACTTTTAACTACAAAAACATTGACAGGCTTCCAGACCCGAGCTCAGGGATGGCTATCACTGAAGATCCCTAAGATGTCCACTGAAATGATTATAAATACTTTTATTTCTTCCCTTCACATATGGAATAAGTTACAATGTACTGTACTATTAAGTTGGAGTAACAGGTTCTGTTAGGGAATTTTAAACATTTAATTGAAGATCATTTTATTACTGCGTTGGCTTTATGTGATTGTGTTACTTTCTGCTTTGCTTTGTCCTGTACATTGTAATTTTATATGACCAACACAGGTCATTGCTGCAAATGAGAAACAGTTCTCAGTCAACTTACCTGGTTAAATAAAATAATAATAATAATAATGATGATGATAATGATGATGATAATAATGATAACAATAATAAAAATAATATAGAGCTTGATGACATGGAAGAGATTTTGAGATTCCCTATATTCCGTTAGACCTTTGAAAAATGTGTTTTTTCTTTGCCTCCATCATTGTCTTCCTCAAAGTGTGTGGGACAATATGCACATGTGCCCTTGTCTTGGAACATTGTTACCTGTTCCAGATTTCTGAAACAAATGGCCTTGCCTGTGCACAGTGTTTTTTTAACAGTTTTTATGTCCGTTGCCTGATCTGTGTAGGTTAATAACCATCTGTCTCCTTTCTGCTGAAAGCTCTTTGAGTTTAGTCATGGTAGTTAATGACAAAGGGATATTTAAATGCATGCAGCTTTATATTTATACCTCAGTGAAACTGGAACAATTGAAAGGCATTATTGTAATTCCTGGAGCCCAAGACCAAATTAAAAAGCATGGAAAAACACAACTTTTTTGTTTGGTAAAAAAATATTTGGAATGTAATGTTGTGGGGCAGTTCTGCTTCCAGAGGATATTGAAACCTCAACATTCTGGAGAAAATTTGACTGCATCTTCTACGTAGTCGTAGTCGGTGTTCCATCTTCCAGCAAGACAGTGATCCAAAGCCTTCCTCCATTATTTTAAAACATGCACTTTCACATTTTAAAACTATAAATACAATTGCTTAATGATCCATATTATTGCCTTCCCATAATGTCCATATGTTAATGTTATAGAAAGTGGAAATTATTGATTAAGGGTCACTATAAACCCTGTCTGAGCTTCTGGCCGTGACCTGCTCTCATGACTCTGGAAAAGTGGAATGTGCAAGAAATGTCACATGCATATATTACATACCCTGTATATGTGAAGAAGGAATGATTGTATAATTATTATCATGAATATTCTCTGATCAGTTTGACCTGCCATAAGATTAGTACTTCAATTGTATAATCCACCCACTTTTAACAAGTCTGTCCAGAGGGTAGTATTGATATGAAGTACTGCATTAGTGAGCCAAAGCTGCTGTTTGTTTACTAATTTCATGACTGGGTACCCTTTCGTCTCCTGGGGCGCCATTTTTGAGTCAGCAAGATCGACCCATACTGTCCATGCCTCGTACCTGACTCTTGGCTCTGTTTCACTACCCGCCATCTCACACACTCTCTACACACTCCAAACAAATGGTTCTTTAAAGTGAGGGTTCATGGGCGCGTAACCATAACAGCACTATTTTTTGTGTTTTATAGAATATTCTAAACACCCAGTCAAAAAAAGTAAAAAAAATAACCTGCGTAGTGCTATAGTTAAACGTATCCTGATTTTTCATCAATAAAATGCTATATTAAAAGATTATAGTGTATATAGCAGCACCAGAAAAGGATTCCACTGTAATGTTTCTAACCCACCCCTAAATCTCATGAATTACGTTTGCTAACTAAATTGATAAACCCAATTACATTAATTATGAACATATGAGAGGGTCAATTATGTGAAATATGAATGTATGAAGCCTTGTCACGGATCATGACTGTAGTCAGTGTTAAATTGCATTCATTATCGCCATGGTGTTGGTTGAGGATGGGGGTATCCTAAGTTCACGACTCTCACCCCTGTGTTTGCAATTTTACATCCAGATGGAAACTTTTTTTTCCCTCCATTCTTGTGTGATGCATGTTTCTCTAGACAGGCAAATGTTTTTTTTTCTTCATAATTTTAACCCTAAATTTAATCTTAACCTCAGTAACGTCATTCATAACCTTAACCATTAGTAATGACATGCTAATGTAACCCTAACCTTAACTGTTAACGTTTGAGTATAAGTATAATCTCTATGGACTATATGACCCACCACATATATCTGGGCTTACGGTCACCAGTCATTATATGTTTTTTATGAAAGTACAGATTCAGAGCTTTAAAATTTAATTTTTGAAATAGAATGAATAATTAGAAAGCTAAAATGCTTCAAATGTTGAGACACCATTGGAATTGCAGTACTGATAAATCGTCCCCCAAAGATTTGCCAAAGATCTCACCCCCATAGAGGTCACATTTTTTCACGCCCTTTCAAGATCATTCACACCCTGCTAAGCCTTAGCCCCACCCATCTTTGGCAGGGAATGACAGGAACTGTCAACAATCTGTCAAACCAACTGTCAAAGGAACCAAGGTGACTGACTCAAACAGACTCTCAAGCAAAAAAGGCAGTAACCCTACAGTAGTGTCTTACTTTCGAACAATTTACACAAAAAAAATAGGATAAAAATACCATACATTTTTTTATAATATCGTCTTTCAGGTGACAAAAAACAACAGATATGTCCAAGGAGTTAAGGAGCTCCCGACAAGGCAGGGTTAGTGGGTATTGGGAAAGGAGGAAAAATCGGGAAAATGTCACACAAATGTTTTTTTTGTTAACAGGAGCGGGCACGTCGAATTCCTACACGTCATTGATGTGAAAGAGCCAGGAGGAAGCAGGAGGCAGCAAAGCAGATGAGGGGAAAAAAGACAAGTACTTGAAGGCATAAGGTAGACTGTTGAGATGTTAGTCATTATTTATTTCACATCACCTGTTAATTCAAATTATGCTTGTGGTTACTTTCAGGGCTGCTGACAGGAATCTGTGGGCCCGGGACAAACTCCACATTTTGGGCCCCCCGCTAAAAAAAATTACTGTGCAAAAACAAAATTTGGGGCCCCCCTCAGGACTGGAACCGGGACAACATACCCAGTTGTCCCCCCCGTCAGCTGCCCTGGTTATGTTACCTGAAGTAATTTAGAGCATCTGATGAAAAATTGCCAAGGTCTACAAATACTTTTCTCAGTGGAATTGAAAAATAAAACATTCTTTCCATCTGTATTTCAACTTGCGACCACAAGGGTAGGAACGGAGGAGCTTGAACGCTCCGCGTCATTTAAATCCCCTGTATGGGAGCATTTTGGCTTCCCTGTTAAATATAATGATGAAGTGTGTAGCCACTGTGGCACAAGAAAGCCATATGACAGTGGAAACACATCAAGCATGGCCACGCATTTGAAGCGACATCACCCCGGTGTTTCACTGACAGGAGTGAAAAGGAAAGCTGCAAAACAACCGCTTATCACCGTGGCATTTCAAGCAATTAATCAGACTGGGCTAAAGCCATCACAAATGCGATCGGTGTGTTTATAGGTGCAAACATGAGGCCATATTCGGTTGTGCAAAAGGAGGACTTTAAACACATGCTGAATGTGTTTGAGCCACGTTACGACATCCCGTCGCATACGGACATACTAAAACGCTTAACGTGAAGAAGCTTTTTGGGGTTTTAATGTACCTAAACAATGGTCAATCATCACCAAATTTCTCATGGCCATATCTTGTCATGAACACTTAATGACGAGGAAAAGGCTTAACGTGATTTAATGTAGCCTACCTAAACAACGATCAATATTAACCACATTTCTCTCTCATATTGCTCATCATAACCACTGAAAATGATAAAAACAACTAACCCAAATTCCAATTATTATGGGCGTTATCTGACATTAAGCCTTTCTGCTTCATTAAAGGCTATTGTAAAGAAAAGGCTTAACATGATTTAATGTACCTAAACAACAATCAATAATGATCACATTTCTCTCTCATATTTTTTCCCCATATTGTTAATAAACAAATAGACATCTTATGTTTATTTGTCTTTTTTTTTTGCTGATCCGAAAAATGATCCGATCCGTGAGTTTTTTGATCCGTTGCGCCCCTAATGATTATACAAATATATCACAATCCTTGAACCCATTAATGTTCATGGTGAATGTTCAATGTTCAAAGTTAATTTGGCAAAATACAAAATTTACACAATGGTGAAGAAACCCTTGATATCCACTTCAAAACGAAAATATAATTAGAACATAAAGATTAATTCAGCTTTTGTTTTTAACTTCTTCACTCAATGGTAAATCATATTCCTACACTGTTATGCTGGCAACATTGCACTGAGAGCCTAGGCTCCACCAAATTTTTTGTGCTCCGCTGTGCCAACTTGCAGGCGGTATTAAAACTGATCTACTACGCTGAAAATATTTGGCTCCCTATGTGAGTAAAGAGCAGTGTCCAATCTAGTGTTAGTCAATTTTTGTATGAAGAAAATAAAATCCTGCTTCAGGAATTTGATTGAATTCCAGTTAGCTTGAGCATCACATATTGTGCATTCACAGAACATATCTTGCCTGCATTTCATTTAAGTTATTTAATTATGAATTTGATTTCAAATTATCAGACTTGAGTTGTTTTCCATTGTAGACGTGCTGTCTAATTTATGTATTACAGCATAATTTTTCCAACTCTGGGCAGTTAACCTAATGTCACGGATTCCATCACAATCTATTCTGTCATTTTGTGTTTCTGTTTCTCCCAGACAATTACCATTACTTCATGATCATACAATAGATTGTCTTGTCTCTGTGTCAACTATCAACAGCTCGTAATAATCTCCTCATTAGTATAAGTATATATCACCTTCTGTTTTGTGTTCACATTGTTGAATGTTACGTGGGTTAGTAGTGCAGCGCACCTTTTGACTCCTCATAGTCATTATCTTTTGTATGTGTTTTCATCACATTCAACTGTATTTGTTACCCTCCCACCTGCCTCTCGTCAACTCCCTGCAACCAGGGTCAGACTGGGACTGAAAAACGGCCAGGGAATTTGAAACGCAGACCAGCCCACGACTGGTGTAATGTTCCCAAATACAAATTAACACACCATACACTATTTGATACTAAACTAGGATGCAGTGCTATCTTTGGCTGCTAACAATTACATCATTTTTTAAAATTATTATTATTTTTCCTAAATGTATTGCATTTTTTCAGCTCCCGCAGTTTTCAGGGTATTGATTCTGTTTAAATGTTTATTTAGGGAATCAACTACAAGCACATGAACACTGAAAATAAGGCCACGTATAAATCTGTGAATTCCCCTCACTTCTCTACATGTAGGGTAAGGTGGGGTAAAATAGCCCCCGGGGTTAACTGCCCCTCCCCCCTTTTATTTCACAGCAAGACTTGTTGACAACAGGCAGATTGAATGCTGAGGTGAGTGATAAATAATTTACCTAAGCTATAAGACGCCAGGGGGTGTGGCATATGGACAATATGCTACGGCTAAGAGCTATTCATAGGCATGACCACTACTCTCATCTTACACTGGTGACTGAGACAAGATTTTTTTTAAGGCAATGTAATTGCTGGTAGTATATACAAAAACCTGCATACATATTGGAACACTGTTATAGCTATTATTATTAGTAGTATTATAATGATTGAACATTTGAACAAGTTGGGACAACCCTTCAGTTACAAAAAATTCTAGAATGTGGCTGTAGAATACTGAGAATTTAAAAAATGTATCAGATTTCTTTTCACACCTCAAAGAAACAGAAACAACACAATAACTATAAAAAAATGTACTATTACAAGTTGACTTTGAGCACAATCTCTTTAATATTGTCACAGCCCTAGGAGGTTGATTGTGTCATGGAGGATTTTGCTCCACCCTGTGCCCAGGCATAGACATGTTCTATATTTTATTGCACTTATCTTTGTTAATAACTCACCTTCATTATCCACAGCTGATCCATGTTGCAGTTAGTGTGTTCGTATATCTGTTCCCTCTGCCCTATTTTCTGCATGATTGTTTCTATATCTGATAGTGTGAGCAGTGCATTGCTACTTTCACAGTTTGTGACATTTAGTTATTTTTGTTAATCGTTGCTCCAGGCGTGTGCCTGTGTGCCGTTTACTACAGAATATTCCAGATGTTTTGTCTGTGTTACCTTAATAGCATGTTCTCAAGATTCTGCTTGAAGAACAACTATATGTTGGTCAAAGACTGTTTATTTACAATTACTGCTTTGATGAGAGCTGGAAGAAATAGAGAGCTTATAACCTGCCTTTGGCCTCCTGCACCTAATTCCTACACACACCACCTTAATACAAATATGACACAAAAATTATGTCATTGAGACTAACGTAATGAAACTATAAAGCACTTAGGATCAATGAACATCCATTTATTATGCATTTATTCTTACAATTTATAATGAGATTGGATAGGACTAATTAGGCTCTATAGGGTAAACCTACTTCAAGACCCATGGTCTATAAATATTTAGAAAACATCTTTACAAATGTAGCAAATCCTCAATGTGAAGTGACAATGTCTTGAGCAAATCACAATATTACAGCCCCCATTCATGGGTAGTAAAAGTCATGGTTGACTCTATTCAGAGTGCAGCCACAGCACATGTATTGCCAAACAACATGTTTAGGTAGCTTGAAAAAATAAACAGAAATTGAGATGGCTAATTAGTTCACTATTAAACACATCTGTGGCCTTTTCCACATGTATGGCATTTATAGAGACAATACAAAACATTCAACAATTTTGCTGGCTATGCAACTAAAAATGACAACTCTTCATAATGAGACTGTTCATAAATCAAATAATCTTGACAGCTGTCTGTAACAACCAATTTATCATGCCAAAGAAATAATAGGGCACAAGATCTACAGTAAATGTTTGGTAAATGATAAGTGAAAGTAATGAGGCATGTCTTTAGCCAGATCCAGACCATCACTCATGGCTGCACTATATAGTCTAGCTTGAATGTGACAAATATGTTGCATTGCTAGAGAAAAAAACATGCAGCCACAACTTTTCTTGGCACTGAGATCACCACCTAGTTAGATGTCTGAATAGCTAAACTTTGCAACTAATTTCTTTGACAATACCGCGCCAGCAATATTTTCACCTAAAGCTCGTCTGCTCATGTACCATCAAGCTTTCAAAGCAGGGGTTGCAATTTCCACAGCATCAAACATTGACAGCAAACACTACACATATATGCAATGTTTAATTATTTTACTCACCTTGAAATCATTATGGCTTTCAACAAGCATGTCCGTTTTCAAATCTTCATTCCCAAACAATATCAGGATATATCAACCAATCGCAGTCTGTTGTATTGAAAATATTTTGTGCCAGCAGGCAACAAGCATGTGTGCAAGCACTCCAACAAGCAAGACACTTGGAGCGAATTTTGCCAGGCTATGTAAGTCTTTGAGAAGCATGTCCGTTATTATAATATTTCTAATATATCGGCCGTGGAGGACAAGTGTACAGGACTTACTTTGGGGGGCCCGGAGCTCTCCCATTTCCCGATTTCTGACTCCATCCTTACCTTACAGTTTAACAAGATGTACTATTAGGCTTCATACTGTACCTCTGTCTCAATACATGTTAAGGTATAAATACTGAAATGAAATTTTCTAAAAGAAATAGAAGAATTTCTATTACTGCAGTTAGCAAATAGATAATGTACATCTAAAACACAGCTGATTTTTTTATTCAGAAGCTCATGAACCTAGTCAGCATTTGATGTTTTATAGCATAGTTGTTTTTGTTTTAACCCTATCCCATACCTTGGTCCTAAATTAATCCATACTGTATTAAGACATTCCGCTGTTTGTGTTTATATCACATCACGTAACTGATCCCTTTGAACAAAGAAATGTTAAGGAAAAAATATATAAATGTGTAAAATGTGAACATGGGATGCTGTTGATCCCCAACGAATACACATGTTGATATACTAATATGCATGCACACAAGTGTGTATCCTCTTTTAATAAACAAAACGCTTTGTCTTGTCAAGACACTGCCTGCTTTCTAGCAGTCTCTCTTTTCTATTAATTTTTTTCCCTCCCTCTCCCTCCTTTGTTTGGATCCTCCTCTTCCCTCTATCTATTTCATTGGCCTTCAAGGTTCTTTTACCTTGGCCTTCAAGGTTCTTCTCACCCCCCCCGAAGATTTTTGCGCGTGCAAATTCTCAGTTTGTCCCCCGGGGTCCACAGTGTTGCTATTGATTCAGTGTTGAGGCCCACATCAGATACCGAGCTAACTGCTGAATCGCCCATCCGTAGTGAGAAGGGACCACTGAAACCACAAGGCCCTGGACCTCCACGGCCTGGGTCAGACCATCGTCTGGGGTGCGGAGGGGGTGTCATGGAGTCTGATGCCAACGCCTCTTTGTCCACACTCCATGAAATCCAATCTGTAATGTTTGTTTAATCACATTGCGAGTAAAGATATCGCTCTTGCCAATATGAAAAGCACACATAATACGTGTATATTATGCCCACACACACACACACACAATTCCACCAGATCTTGGCTTCATATCACACAAACATAGACACACAAATGCGCTCAATTGCATCAGACTTTGGCTTCGTATCAGCAGTGCTTTTGAACTGCAGACATTCCTCGATTTCACCGGCAGACAACATGTTATTGGTGCCATTTGGATAATCCCAGTAGCAGCATTCCCAGAAAGAGTGACAAGCTTTTAGCCCTTGTTTCCCTACTTAATCCTCTCATAATGTTAAAGCCTTCAGTCTTGTAATAATTATTTTTCAATTACAGATACATTACACTGTTCACTTAGTTTAAACAAATAGGCTCAGGTGCTCAATATGTGGGGAGGCTTGGCAAACTTAGCTAGTCTTCTCTTCCTGTAAAGATGAAATACAGGGAAAAAATGTTACTGTCCAAGATAATTTAGAGACAATTTAGGTACTGCAAGTTGAGACACTACACTGTTGGACAGAGTACATAATGAAGGCAATGAAGAAGATAATTGAGCTCACTGTTACTACACAGTAAAAACGTCTGTGTTAAATTAACACTCTCAGTGTTTATATAGGTCCAGTGGACCTATATACATACTGAAGAGTGTTCATTTAACACTTAGGGTGTTGATTTAACACCAACGTTTTTACTGTGTAGAGAGTGAGAGAAAATGCAAGGGTGATAGATTTAGATATAAGAACTGAAGAAGACACTGAGGGAGCGAGGGATGCAGGAATAGAAAGAGAGGCTATTTTCGAGAGAGAATACGGGGAACAGAGAAAAGTCAGGAATTGAATGGACATGATATGGGTGTTGTCTGGTCTCAGTCACAAGCGAGATAATCAGCTTTGTTTCTCAACCAGTCTGATTCAGTACTATGTGGAATACTCACAACACACAAGCCTTCCAAACCAGTCCACTATTCTCTGATCCCCTATCTTTTATTCCATGATCCACTCTTCCCCAAGCACTCTTCTCTTCTGAGCTTGTGACACACTGCAGTCCTTCCTTTATGTGTCATATCGCTAACCCTGATGTCTTTTGCTTGTTCTGTGTCCCCCTTTCAATGTTTTATCCTTTTTATTTTATTTTGTTAATAAACACATTTTACTGTTGACTATTTTCTGATTTGTTTTACTTTCCATTGCAATCAGTTCTGAGGTTTTAATATTCAGCCCTTGCTCTGTCGGTCTCTTGTTCTCTCCAGTTTCCTCCAGCAGAATTACATTGCTGTCATCGATGATGTAATCACAACATTGTTCTCTGTATCGAAGAAACGGCCTGCTATTCATCATGAAACCAAACAGTTATTTCTTGAATGATAGTCCCTTGAAATATGGATACAAAATATTTTTACAACAATGGATGTTTTAAATGAAATAAGTAGGAAACATGCATGTCTAATTTTGTAGGTGTATGTGTATACAACTTCAAAATGTAACAGTCTTTTCGCACTGCTAATCCAACAGTTTTTTGTCAGATTATGTACGGGATGACTACATTCACGAACTACACTTCTGCGATTGAATTTACAGATGCCTAATATACAGTACACACAAGGAGTCGCTGGAGAGTGACTTATCTAACCCAAAAAGCACTATGCCAAATTGCGCTGCCTCGGACAGAAGGTCCAGGGAAAGTCAGAGAACCCATACTTAGACTCAAACCACTGACTATCATGACGTAGACTGTTCCACAATGTAACAACTTAGCCCACTACGCCATCTACAGTAGATTTCACAATTTGGACAGTGACAGGTTGTAATTTTTACTATTATTATTTCTATTATTATATTTTTATTTCCTTCTCAGTATTTCAGCATTTTGGATTTAAAATGATACAAGGACAACAGGCAGACGGTCAGCTTCAATTTGTGGTTTTCAACATTTTACAAAACACAGAACGTTTTGTTCACTGTCTGCCCATTTTATATCCAAAAGTATTTGGGCAGATTAACATTATGCACCATAAGAAACCACATTCATTCCTTGATCGCATATCTTTTGCATGCAATCAAGTCTGCGACCAATACAAATAATCAAATGCTCTATATCCTATCTGGTTATGCCCAGTCAGGCCTGTTCTGCAGTCATCTTAAGTTTCTGCTTATTTCAGGACCTTTGGCCATCACCATTGTACGTGGAGTGTGAAACACATGGTCAATTTGATTTAGATCGGGTCAAGAACATTACACTTTTTGGCAGTGAAAAATGTCTTGGTAGTTTATTATTCTTTCTCTATAGACTATTACTGTTTGAGACAGATACAATACCAGACAATAAAATCACCTCCCATGAAATCGGGAAGCCACTGGTGTTTGTGTAAAAGTCTGGACTGTGTTGTTACATTAATAAGAAGAACCAGATCAATCATTTTTAAATATTGTTTTTAGTTCTCTTATAAAAAACCCTCAATCCATCTCATTGTGCCTGCTTTTAAAATGTTTTGTAGCTTTGTAGCCACCTCAAAGCCCCATCTTCAACATACTAAAGCTGTGAGTGATAACTCTGACTGGAAAAAGAACAAAAAAGTCCTAAAAAAAGTCCTAAAACAAACTTAAAAGTATTTACCATAGATAGGTTGAACTAAACAAATTGTTTCAGTTTGGCGCTCTAGTGAAGGCCACAGAAAATACTAAAATTTTTGTTACATTTCATAGTTTTAATCTGAGTGTTTACTTCAATGTTATATTATGTTTTGTCAACAAAACCATTGATGGCTCAAACAATGCTGTTATATAAAAATGTGAGTGGATTAGGAACAAATTCTTATTTACAATAACAATCTAGTGAGATTAAAAAAAATGGGAAGTAGGATTTACAGTTAAACTGTCTTGCTCAGGGACAACTGAGTGTTCACCTGGGGGGTTCTGTAGACAGGTGCTCTGACTGGGCCACCGTTTTACCCAAAACATGACCTTCAGATCCAAATTACAAATTTATCCCAAAAGCTGAAGAGTTTTACTGAAGCTGAAGAGACATTTTACATTTCAGTAATTTAGCAAACACTTTTTTCAGAGCGACTTACAGTAAGTACAGGGACCAACTTATCAGACATCCCAACTCCCCCGGAAGTTCCGGGAGTCTCCCGCATTTTAATAGTGGCTCCCTGATGGCCGCAAAATATTTACAATATCGCGGAAATAAATAAAAATTGTGAATGAGAGAGAGTTCAAAGGTCATTTCTATGTGTAGACAGGCTCTGGAGAAACCGCGACAGCGAGCCACAGACGTGGTGAGAGAGTGACACAGCGTGCGTCCTGATTGGTCTCTCTTTGTGCTAACTAACCAATCCGTTTTTTTAGTAGGCAGGACCTCTCTCACCGAGGGAGGGGAACGACTTCTGTCTGACTTATCACCCTGGATCAGCTTAGGTTAAAGTGCCTTGATCAAGGACAAAGTTCCAAAGAATCTACTATGAAGATTAAGGAAGGTGTTCTTAAATTGTTGGCAATCCAAGGGGATTGTGTTTCTGCTTGTGTTTCACCAAAACAAAAGTTATCATAAAGTCTTTACTGGTGATGGGTACTATAGCTCACAGGATTATTGTTCAAATAAAAGAAAAGTGTGATTTTGGCATTCAAATAGTAACAGAAGACCAGTGCATATGGTGTCCAAATATATTGACCATCTAATCAAGAAAAAAGGACTACAGCAAAGGACGTTGTGAAGAAGCTAGAGGACATAGGTAGAAATGTATATATATTCACAGTATAATGAGTCCCATATCGACATAACATGAAAGGCCACCCAGCAAGGAAGTAGCCACTGCTCCAACGCCAGATTACAGTTTGCAACTGCACATGGAAACAAAGAGCAGACTTTTTGGAGAAATGTCCTCTGTTCTGTTTGACCATAATGACCCTCCTTATGTTTGGAGGAAAAAGGGGGAGGCTTGCAAAATGATTGTAGAAAGCTTGTGGAATTATACACCCAAAAGGTTTATCCCAAGTTAAACAATTTAAGGGCAACGCTACCAAATACTAATTGAGTGTATGTAAACTTCTGACACACTGGAAATGTAAAAATAAAAACATTGGGAATGTCAAAAAGCTGACAAATCATGCTCTCTGCTATTATTCTGACATTTCACATATTTCAAATGAAGTTGCAATCCTAATTGACCTACGACAGGGAAGTTTTACTAGGATGGAATGTCGGGAATTGTGAACAACTGAGTTGCAATGTCTTTTGGTTAAGGCATATGTAAGCATCTTACTTCAACTGTAGCATCATTTGGCAGTACATAGCATGCTATGAACCATGTTTTCTGTTAAAGAGAAGTCTGCCTTCTACCTAGTCCCCCGACGACGAAATAGAGAACAATGTCAACAATGGAAGACGCAGTACTGTCTGTTCTCAATCAAACAAATGGACCTTTGTGTTTTTGATAAGCAATCCAACAGAACACACCTCTGTGTTATAGAGGGAGGAGCCTGCTGACCATTGGACACAATATGCAGACTGGCAGGATGGAAGAGCACCAGATGGAGAGCAGAGCACCAGATGGAGAGCAAGGTCACATAATCTGTCCAGAACCTGGTGAAATTGACTACACTATCTCGCCACCTCAGGGTAAAAATTATACAAAATGAAAACGTATAGTGGCCCCCCATGTCCAAAGTTATAATATTGGCCCGATTACTGATTAAGATTATATTATTGATGCATTCATTAACCCCTTTACTGTATGTCAGCTTCTAATAATTTTGAATTATGAATTATGTCGCCTACTCTTTGTGGGTCGAGCGATATCTCTATGAACGACAAACTGGACTGGAATTGATTAGCAAGTTCTCGTCATTAGGCATAAGCATTGGTCTCTGCTCATGGATTCAAGATGATCTGTATTAGAGAATCCAGGCATTGGAGTGGCTTTGAGTGCATAATGGGATTCACAGGTGTCCGGTGGCTCAGTGGTTAGGGAGTCAGACTTGTAGTTGGAAGATCGCCGGTTTAATTCCTGAGTGTCACAAATTTTGTTGTGTTTGTGTGCAAGGCACTTAACCCTAAATTGCTCCAGGGGGATATGTCTGTACTTAATCTAAGTTGCTCTCAATTCTGGTGAAAGTAAAATGTTATTATGCTGATGACACAGTATTGTATTCCAACGAAACATAGTTTAGTTATTTAGCAGACGCTCTTTTAGCAGACGACAGGGTAAAGTGCCTTGCTCAAGGACACAAAACCACAGTATCAAAAAGGCAACAGCACCGGCAACATTACGACTACGAGTCTGACTCCCTAACAACTGAGCCATCTGACACCTTCTTTAGACAGAGTATTTTTCTACTTACTTTCAAGCATTACAAATTCCACACAGGTTTTGAAATTAATGCCAAATGCAAAAAAAAACAAATCACACTACATACACTATATGCCCAAAAGTATGTGGACACCTGAGATTGTTGGACACATCAGACCCATTTGAGATTGTTGGACATTCCAAAACCATGTGCATTAATATATAGTTGCCTAGCCTAAACCATGAAAAACAGCCCCAGACCATTATCCCTGCTCCACCATTAGTATTGCCCACATTATTTTAGATAAATAGTATATATATAAAGATTGTCTATATTGTGATAGTCCAAAAAAAAGAATCCCAAAACAATATTATAACCTTAAATATATATTTTTTATAATATGGTGACATCACATACAGTTTGTGCAAATATCAACTACCACACTTACACCATTAGATAATAAGAAGTGAAGCTTCACTTACTTTGGTAAACAATATATAATATCTTGCTGGTGTGTGTTTTATTGTATTTTTCCAAAAACATATTATATTCTGGCCCTCTAGCTCACAACTCTTATCTAGATCTAGATATGTTCTTATCTTCCAATATGTTTCCAGTGAGGTCAATATGAATGGCAATACGGTGTCAGTCATATCTGACAAAAATGTTATCACAACACATCCAAACATGATCTGAAATAAATTACTTTGAGAAAAAAGATATTGAAATGGCTCAAATTAAATTGTAACCATGCATGTTAGGCTTAGAATTGGTCAAGGTATCTCCGTTTTACACCTATCGCTGAAAAAACTAAGATCTAAATGACTTCTAGGCTTTGCACTTTACTTCTCTCCCTGTCTTTCTAAGCAAAATTGATTTAGTCAGTCTGTTTTTTATCATTCTGCTCCCATCTCAGCTTGTTCTATGTTTAATGTCTGGTTGTTTGTTTGGACATGTTACTCATCCACAGTTCACCCATCCATTACTTTTGTCTTGCAAGTCAAACACACACACAAACACACAGGACTTGAATATCATCATCAGTATCTGTACATTAGGGCCTGGTTTTGTCTTTGCTGTTGGGCATTGTTGTCATGTATGTTATGTATTTACGGTCCGTGCGGTAGGTGTATTACTGTTTCTGAGAAATATATATCCCTTTTGGCTGATCGAAGCCCATTTCTTTTCATAAGTATTCTTCAGAGTAAACATTGTTTCCCTTTGAACTTTGCATCCGTCTCTTTTCTTTACAAGAAAAGAACACAATCTGAAATGTTCAAGCCATAACAAACATCGATTTGTGATATTTCTATTTCAGTTCATTCAATATATCACAATAAAAAAAGATAGAATAATATAGATATTATTTCTCTCAATGTCAACGTTACTTGTAAAGTAGAACAGATCCTTTAACTTTCCTCTTCCACATCACTGAAAATGTTACCTTCAGCAGCTCCTCTCTTTTTTCCTGCTTGGTTATTGTTAACCTATTTTTCCCTTCTTATCTATCTTGTGGCTAAGATCTGTCAGACTGCACTTTTAAAACACAAAAACGACGCTTCTTCCTGGCCAGGTTGCCATTCTAAATAACAATCACTTGTCAATCGGCCTACCTGGTTTAGATAAAAGTGAAATAAAATGCTCCAAAATCGCTCTAATAAAAAACATTTGTACAGTAAGGTTTCTAACCTTATGATAACGTCTGAACCCTTGTTCATGGGGATACATTTTGCAGTAATTATTTCTAGGCCATTAATTATTATTCCGGGCCATTATTTATCTTAAATATTAGGAGGCGTTTGTTAAATTAGGTGTGTCAAAACAAGAATGGGAGAACAGTAGGCTTAACCAGCATGGATTGTCTCCAACATGTGAACAAGCAAATACAATGCATAACGCTTGTTATCAATGTTATTATTCTCTGATTTCATTAACCGTACCTGCTATTCAACAGACATAGCATAATTAAAACACACTTGTTTGAATTAAGACTTGGACAGGTCATCATTGGTTCATGTTGTTCAGCTGTTTCTCTGCATTTTCTTTGTGACTTTATCAAGCCCTAGCACGTCTTTCGAAATGGATAGATTGCCTAAACTGCAGTTTTGAATCATGCAATTTTCTGTGGAAATACTAACATGCCAAAGTACATTTTTCATGTACAGACTGGACCTACCGTACACTCAGACAAAGAGACTAGGTCATGTGGGGACAGATTCATGGACAACAATGAAGTCTATTCTTTGACTAAAACAGCAAGATCAGCTGAGATTTTGATTTAACATTATTATCATATTATGATTATTTAGTTCAGAAATAGACCTAATCTGTGTCCGTGAAACCGGCCCTTATTTACACAAATTCTACAGCTCATTATTAGGTTCTTTGAATAGGTGTTTTATCATTTTTGTAAAGCACTTTGGGGCAACGTCAGTTGTTTGAAAATGTGCTATATAAATAAAGTTGATTTGATTTGATTTGATTATATTGACATCAATGGATACAAAAAATAGAATTGAAAAAAAAAATACATTTTGGGTCTTTCTATAGGTATATTCAGTAGGTTACCTGAATGTTTATCTACAGTACATACGTAGTTATGTACATATTATCCATGGATTCCTTGTGTACTGTACTACATTTGTAAGAATTCATAGAGCATCAGAAATGTGTCAGGTGATGTGTGAATGTCATTCTTGTAGGAGCTATGAAAAATAATTCTGCTGGATTTGCTATCATACATATAATTTATCCTGCCACATTCAGTATTTTTAGGTAGTCCCATGCTACAGTACCTAATGCTAGTTAGCATTGTTCTCTGTCTATCTGGGCTAATATCAACTAGCCCCTGGCCTCTATTTGACTCCAGGCCTTCCAGCCAAACACATTCCTCAGGTCTTCAAAGCCCACACCACTTTGCTAAAATGAACATTGCTAAAGTAGCTAGGGAGATCCCTGAAAGACAAATGGATCAACACTTTAAGTATTCCTCGCTCTCTGTCTCTGCGTGTCTGTCTGTTCCGCTCATGCAGCATCTCTTATCCTACTGTGTGTCACTTTCAATCCCAAAGCATTTTTCATAAGATTTGTTTATAACCTCACACGTGTAGTATATCTCAGCCCTGAGGCAAACATCTGATTGGAACAGACAGGACTAGCTGTTCATGCCACTATGGAATTCCATGAGATTTAAGAGAAAGGCAAACCAATTGACCATATGCAAAAGACAAAAACTACCTGTTTATACAATAACATCTTAATCATATTAAGTATTATTGTTTAGCTACTATATAATGTATTAAAAAACAATATACATCAATTAGACCCATAATTTGCAGCATAGCACTATAAGTTTGGACTCCTGTTGGAACAGCTTACACACAACATCAGTAGTGGTGGTATTGTTGTTACAGTAAACCTAACAAGCTTCTCATAATTTGTATTCCTTGCAGGTTTCTGAAGCAAGCTAACATGTTTGTGTGCATCCACGTGTGTCTTGTGTAGACTTAACTATTTGTTTTTTTATTAGTCTCATGTACACTCTGAACAGTACAGATACGCTGCTAGGAAGATGGTCGCCTGGTTTACGGTGTTTATGACTGGGTTAGTGTGTCCGGGGTGCGTAGCAGGCGTAGAGGGCCGCAGTTTCACAGCATTCCCTGGAGAAACAGCAAGGGTCTGTCTCAGGATGCACCATCTTGCAACAAGAATTTTGAAACAGACTCTGAAAGTTTTCGTGGCTATTTAATATGTGCTGTAACAACTGTGTTTGCTTTTTTGGTCTTCCACGTATTGGGAAGCCAGATCACAGTTACATGCATTATAACATATATGTGTATTATTTTCATCATGGACATGGAGGACCAAGTCTGCCAAAATAAGAAATAAATATATAAATAAATAAATGTTCAAAAAATAAATAAGCCTATGATTAAATGCACAAAAAACAGTAAATAAATAATTGTAAATAAATAAATATAGGCAGTAATTAAATTATATAATGACACATTAATGTATATATCTCTTTTAATTAGCTTCTTTATTTATTCACCTTTGTAATAATTACCTTATTTATTTATCGTCCGTTATAATTTTCAACTTTATTTATTAATGACTTATTTTTTAAATGTATGTATTTACGTGTATATTATAATATTTTTGTCTGTTTTATTCTTCCTTTGTATTTTTTTTACCCTATTTATTTCTTCAACGCTATTTATTTCTACTTGTAATTTTTACATTTCTGAATGCATTTCTGCCTCATTATGCAAATGATAAGGGGCTGTGTCTTAAGGGGAAAACTTCTGCCTATTTATTTATTTACATTAATGTCTCATTGTATAATTTAATTAATGCCTACATTTATTTATTTACTGCAATTAATGGTATGCTTATTTATTTTTTGAGCATTTATTTATTTATATATTTATTTCTTATTTTGGCAGACTTGGTCCTCCATACATGGACACTTGTATCATATTAGTCAATATTAGTCACATGAATTTCAGTTTCAGACAAGGATATAGGATATGCTCAAGGTACGTTTAAATCTTGAGAAGGAAATGCCTTGTCTCCCACAAAGATATATGATGTTGGTGTTTTTAATCCTTGGCAAGAAACTCAGCAAGAACACTTGTGTGATACCACCTTACCTAAGCTCATTAATCTCCAGAGCATCACCCACTCTCAACCTGCGCTCAAGCAGGTATATCTCTCTGGTTTACACAAAAGCCCGTACCTCCTTTGGCTGCCTCTCCTTCAAGTTCTCCGCTGCTAATGATAGGAACGAATTACAAAGATCCTTGAAGCTTGAGTCCACCATCCTACTCACTACCATTAAAGTATATCAGATCTATTGTCAGACCATTTCATGTGTTGCCTCTACCCTCTCTGCCTGTTTATGCCCTAGTGACCTCATCAAACCCTTAATATATCTTGCACATTTTCAACCACGCAGGTGTCTTTGTTTAATTTGCAAACTACCATTTCCATTTCCATTATGTTACCTATGCTAGTTCGTTTGAAACTTCCACTTTGTATTCAGACTAATCTACCTCTTTATTCTCAACCCAATTTGCACTGACTGTACAGTATACTATACCTACCGCATACCCTGAATATTTAGCATTCTGTATTTGTACTGTGTGTTACTTAGTTGCACTTTGTTATGGCCAGGTCGCCATTGCAAAGGAGACATTTTTCCGAATGTGCAGGGCTGGTTAAATAAAGGTGAAATTAAATGTAAAAAATAAAAAAGCTGTATGGGGTGAAACCTGCCTGAGACAGATCCTCTAGCAACCCACATTTCAAAGTATTTAAATATATATATTCTAACCACACGTCACCAAGTCACCAATTCTTTTAACACTGCTCATCCAACACGGAAGCCTTTAGTCAGATCATGCACGGGAGGATTACATTTACCAACTATACTTCCGCAATTTCATTTACAGGCGCCCGATCTGCACACATGGAGTCGCTGGAGAGCAACGTGGTAGGATAGATAATCAGATTTACCTAACCTAAATCCTAACCTAAAACCATCAATGCAGCGAACCAACAATGCATCGAATTAGTCCACTTCGCCACACGGACCCCCATGAAATTGTATTTTTCTTGTCAATTCCTGACATTGCTTAGACCGAGGGCATATTCTCCATTACCCACCTTTTTAATATTGAGTGAACGAATATGCTCTTTTTGAGTAGTTTCAGCAGCAGGTTCACAATCTCTTACAACCCATATGCAGACATATTTTCTTTATCATTTGTACCTTGTTAAACCATAAATCAGATAAAAGCATCATATAGAAAAGCATAAACTAGACTGCTATAGACTAGCAGTTTTATTGATGTTTTGTTGAATTGCATATTTACATTAGTGTCTCACAGTGGCGCAAAACCTAAAAGGATAAAAGTACCTTCTTCCCCACACAGTCAGGCTGCCCATATTATCATAGAAAGTTCAGCACCCAACGAAATGCATTTCCCTGGTCTTTGCGCAGGCCTGCGATCTGGAGGCCATGTAGAGTTACCCTATGTTGTTAGCCTATGTGCGTGGCCATAATTACCAAGTATGGGAAATGCTTGCATGTCTGAAAAGTCTGCTCCGTGGAAAAGTCGCCCCAACACACACGCTCCGAAAATCTGAGGCCCAGATGAAAGTGGAGAAGAAAAACCAGGAGCAGTGGAAGAAATAACCCTGAAAGCTAAGTGTGTGTATGTGTGTAAAAGGCTTATTCCTCTACTCACCTGTCATATTGTGGAGTCAAGGTGAAGACAAGGAGAACTGCAGTTGGAGAGATAGGGAGAGAGAGAGAGAGAGATTTGTTTTGTCAGTTTGGCATTCTGACAGAACGGCTTGAGTTCAGCTCACTTTACAAAGCTATTCGCTGTGCCTCAAACTGCAGGGGCTCATGTCCATCAATAAACTGATCCAATGTTTTATTATATCACGTATCATTCACACTATCTCCCTATCATTCCTCCTCTATCACTCTGCCTTTGTTTGTCTCTATGTGTATATACCTCTTCCCTCTGTCACTCTTTCTTGCATACCTCTCTTAACAAAGAGACAGAATTGTCGGACAGACAGAGACATTTTGAGGCTGGAGGTGACGGCTGGACGCTGGAGTGATTGCAGTGTACTCTAATTCCTTTCTGTCTGACATGACCTAAATAATACAAAGACTGGCTCCTCCAGGCTGGTTTCTCGTCACTACAGCTAAAAGTCTGTCTGCTGACTGTGTCAAGCTCTGCTAGATTGTAGAGTGAAGTACAGTTACAATACAGATACTGTAAGTGCACACCTAATTTGAGAACTGCAAGCCTGATAAAAAGAGATTAAGAAATTATTAGAGGTCGCAAGCAATATAAATCAAGAAATGGGCGGTTAAAACGGGTGTGTGAAAGATATTTGTAATAGACAAATATATTTAGTTCACTATCTTAAAATGAATCATTAATTATACAGCCCATATGACTGGGCTCACAATACAGTATACTTTCCGTACGACACTTAGTAGTGAAGGCACAATCAGAAAAGCTTACTTTCAATGTCTGTCAGCTCCATAAAACAAATAATACTACAGGGCTCCACACGTTTATCAAACCAAGACAAAACAGGAGGAAGACCTCACAATAACGCACACCGACCTGAGTCTATATAGCCACCCTGATTACTAATTTCCACCTGGTTAGGATCATTACCTAATCAACTCCTCTCGTGTGTAATGATGATCTACCCAGAGTAGCCGGCTATATAACTCAATGCCCAGAAGGTGATAAATAAATACACAAAACATAAACCAAACAACAAACAACACAGTTGTTTGGCACAATATCCCAATCAGTTCCTGGGACATTGTGACAGGACTGTACACTGTAAAACAAATCCGTGAAAAACAGTAAAACGTACTGGTAATTTGCTGCCAGTACTTTTTCTATAATTTCATTCAACACAACAACAGAAAATACTTTATAAACACAGTACAGTAGATGTCTGTTAAAAGTAATATCAGAGCTGTGTGTTAATGGAAATCTACTGTGTTTACAATGTATTTTCTGTTATTGTCTTGAAGGAAATATCCATTAAATAATAGAAAAAGTACTGGCAGCAATTTACCAGTACTTTTTACGTTTTTTTCACTGATTTTCTGTTACAGTGCAAGGCTTGGTGTACGCATTCTGGGAGATTAAATGTAGGTTAACATTTGGGTTAGGGTTCAAACCAAAGAAAACAACATAAAAAGCCCACGTATCAGCCTGCTCTCAGTTTACAGTTTAGCTGCTGGGCTAGATTGACAGTACATTCAAATGAAACATTCACGTAGACCTTCATCTCTACTGGTTGATTCATATGGGGGAGGTTGTGAAGGTGCTTGCTTTTGTTCGTGATAGAGGCTACAGTACTTGGTCTTCTCAAATAGCACACAGCAGATAAGAGAGAAAAGACACAAAGACTAGAGTGAAGGAAAGACATACTGTAGGTGCAGATAGAAAGAGAGAGCGACTGTGAATCATGGCTCTTTTGTTAGAGGTAAATCATGTTTTCAAGGGCACCCGTATGTCATGTTCACTAATTGTGTGCATTTACTTTATTAATTGTCATGCTGCCACATGATGTTTTGGCTCATCAATGTAAAGATGAATGGCAGATTTGAAACGGAGGGCACCCAAACACGTGCACAACCTGGACCTATTTTAAGTGGTGTCATTGAAGACTGAGCACGGCCTCAATGCGTTTTCTTTATCATTAGTTAAGAAACAGTTCAATCATGCATTGGTGTGTTCAATATTACACAACCCATTGATTTGGCAATGGCTCAACCACATATACATATAGTATTAATTGCTGGTTCAGTTATAGAACTCCAGGGCATAATACAGTACACCAATAAATGGCTACAATGCAAAAAATATATATTTTGAGAGACCAAGTACTGAGCGAGACAGGTTAATTTATCTATCCAGTTGTTGTCAGTTGACTGCATTTACTGTGAGAATTGGTTATTCTATTGGTGATAGAGAACATTTTGTTTAAGGAAAGCTACTAAAATATTGCTGCGAATAAGAATAGGTTTTTATTCAACTTGCCTGGGAAAACAACATGCATTATCTTTCCTGAGAGGTAAAGCTTTTGGCACATACAGTTATGGGCCACGCGTCAGCAATTTATCATATATTTATCGTTGGGTAAGTTAGGTTTACTTTGCTCCTCAATGGACGAGTTTGCAAGCTATTGGTTGCATTGAAGACTAGGTAATTTTTATCTATCACATTTTTTTCAAGAAACTGCAATTTCAGAAGCAACCAAGATCTGATCCACTAATTGGGCTTTTGATCAATCAGATTAACTTGTTGTCAAATAAGGAGAAGATCAGGATTTCAATGAGTGTGGTGATGTATAATGTGTCATTTCAATAACTTCCGTGTTACCAAATATACCCTCTTTGTTTTGCACATAAAATAAATACATTTTGTTGCAACACAACTGCAATGTGTGTGTGTGTGTGTGTGTTTGCATGCATGTGTCCTTGTATTTCTATGGTTGTGGGGCCCAGATATGTTGGCAATGGCCCCACAACCATACATAAACCTGACAAAAAGATGTAAAATTAGACCTTGTGGGGATGGCCCCATCGGGGGAGTTAAAATGTATGCCTCAAGGTTTAGGGAAAAACATACTATTGGGCATAGGGTTAGAATTGGGGTTACTATTAGGTTTCGGCATTACTGGTTAGGTTTAGGGTTAGGATTAGGCATTATTCCAAGGTTACATTTAGGCACTAATGTTAAGTTACTGAGATTAAAGTTAGGGTTAGGGTAAGGGTATGGTTGTCGGTTAGGGTTAGGGTAAAGGTTAGGGTAGGTTTAGGGCTAGTAAAAAGGGAACATTGATTTTTATGTCAAAATCAGTTTTCAGGGCCCCACAAATATAGAAAAACGTGTGTGTGTTTCCAGACCACCCCAGGGTGTGAAGTTGGAGGAGCTTATCACTGTATCCGTGTTTGTGTGATAGTGTTCATGTTAAATTAATGAGTAAATAAGAGACACAGTAGGGGCTAGTTATAGTGTATTGGAAAGTCAAATTAAATCATGCTAATACAAGCATTATTTTGCCCAAATGCAAGTTTTGTCAATTTGAGTTTACCTTAGGCCAATATTCATCTAATAAAAATGTTTATGAGACAGAACATTATAGCAAATACATGTATAGTCCTTGTACTAAACATCTAACAAACATTAAACATCTGCTTATCAATTCATTCACAATATCTTGTGATTTATTTCTGGTTGGGGGTGTAACAGCCACGAGTTAGGTTCACACACCATCTGTACACAATTCATTTGTGGATCGCTTTTTAAATGTGTACAACCACACCCAGACACAAAGCAGACAAACACAAACATAATCTGGACATAAATCTATTCTGGACAATGCTGACACCGCATATGATCCACTGGACCTTTATTAACACTGAGAGTGTTAATTTAACACTGACGTTTTTGCTGTGTACATTAACTTGGGACATCCAACAACAAGACAATGAACAACACCTCAATAAACAAACACTGACTAAAATACATTTACTAATGAATGAACAGTATCAGCTGTGTCTTGTTGACTTTGAAACTAAGAAATTGATTGGTGTACAGCAAATTGTCTAGTGTTGATTTTCCAGTGTTAACTATACATTGTTAACTGAGGTGTTAAATTAACACTTGTGCGTGTAACAGAAACCCAGTGTTGGTGTTAACAAAACATTTCCCAGAATGCTTTACTGCATGTTTTATTTCTCAGAATAGATGGTTTTAATGCATTTTCAAACCTTTACAAACCTAATACAAACTGTAAGTGCTGTTATTGATTGCAATAAAATACTGAGATGTTTGATCCCTTCCATGTAGATTCGCTAGTCTTTTTTGGTGTGTAAGTATTTCACCATTTCACTTCTTTTGAATGCAGGTTGTAGGTGATCAAATATTACAACTCGGATATACTTTTGTTTGGATATCTATTTGTAAAATTAAATCAAAATCTTACAGTGACAGTCATTGTGGTACAAGAGCACTCACGGTTGGTATCTGTCACTTTTACTTGTGAAGCATGCAGGGATTTATGCAAATGTGACAAATTAGAAATGAATACTCCATGAGGGTCTGTGTGGTGTTGTGGGCTAAGTCACTGCATTTCAGGACAGTCTACGTCAGGATGGTCAGTGGTTCGAGCCTGACCATGGGTTCTCTCTCTTTCTCCAGACCTCCTGCATGACACAGCGCAAATTGGCATAGCACTGCCCAGGATTTGGTTAGATTAGTCAGATTTTCTATCCTGCCATGTCGCTTTACAGCAACTCCTTGTGTTCAGATCGGGGGCCTGTAAATTAAATTGCAGAAGTATAGTTGGTGAACATAATCATCCCGTGCATGATGGGAATAAAGGCTTCCGTGTTGGATGAGCAGTGTGAAAAGAATCGGTGGCTTGGCGACATGTGGTTGGATGAATCCCACAGATCTGTCCAAGGATTTATGGAGCTGCCGACAAGGCAGGGTTATTGGGAATTGGGAAGGGAGGAAAATGAAATAATGTTCATGTTTTAACACTATCCAAGCTAAATCAACACAGACGGGTTTGCTGTGTGAAGTCAGAGATGGTAAGAACAGTCCGGGAGACAAAAAAACATACAAGGAGGCAGTGTGGCTGGATCCACTGACTCAGGTTCTGCCACATGGGGGGAAGCCATGACATAAAGTAAGTAGTCTTAATGCAATGTTTCTTTTATGAATCCTTCCACGTATCACTTTACCTTTAATCAGGTACATTTGGTTCCACTGAAAGTCCCTAAAAATGAAATTAGAAATACACAAAGAGAAAAGTGGACAAAATGCATTCTAGCATACAGTATTCATATCTACACTAAATGTATTTTCATTTGCAATATACTCACCTGGTTTCATTCCGTTCTGATGATACGATTGGTCACTTGATCACAACTCAAATCAAGTCATCAGAAGGTGTCAGCCAATTAATAATAGATACTTCTTTAACATGGAAACGAACTGAATGGTGCTGCAAGAACCGAATGCCACAAAATCTATGGACATTTGAAATAGTACAAAATTACACTCTTCCTCCCCCTGTAAAATGCTTAATTACAAAAAAGTACAAGCTAAATATTACAATTTCTCATCAATACATTTCAAAATGACATTGGTAAACATAACTGGTTTTCAATACATGCACAATCACACATCTCAGTTCCCACATTTTCAATATGGGTGTTTTCCTCAGCACGACATTACCAAGAAGACTGTATAGATTTAATTCTATCCACACCAACCGTTATATTTAAAAGACCATTTCAGATTAAATACAAATATTTATTGGAGTATTTAAAAACATTACACTAGAGTGATTTATGTCATATACACTGCTGTTTCTGCCAATTTTCAGAAAACAGCCGAGAGTACATTTCGGGCTATTCTGTTTCAGTTTTTACCTTTAATACCACAAGGTAGAGAATTTCAATGCAAACGTTGCGCCTGCGCCCTGAGAGTTGCGTTGGTGTTGTCGAATTTAGCATAAGGACCTTTGAACAATGTCACTTGTTACATTTACTACGTGTCACAACATCATCCAGGCGTTATATGGCCGACCTCGTTCATTAGGTATAGATTTAACCAGAATCTGCCATCGATTATTTTTCATTTTATTTTCTTCCTGTAATGTGTGTCTGGATTCTGGATGAAGGTATTTTGGACCATTCCTCTTTGCAAAACCTCTCCAGTTTGATAGGTTGCCAAGCACACAGATAGGTTTGATGGTTGCCAAGCATGGACAGCCCGCTTCAAATCCCAGGATGCTAGCTCCAGACAATCAACATCTAACATAACTCATCTTTCGGTAATTATTTCCCAACAAATCAACATAATGTCTGGCTCAAAATAGAACAAGTTAAGCAGTATTCTGTGAGCCTTTTTTTTATTTTACGTTATCCAAGTACTTACACAATTACAAGACACTACATTGGAGCTAATGAGGATACCTCCAGCTAGATTGACCAGGTGCTAACCCCAGACAAGGAACTACTTAGCCAGTTAGCCAGGCAACGACTAGTATAACTCGTCATTTGGTCATTATTTCCCAACAAATCCACCAACAACTATACATCATGCCTGGCTGAAAATAAAACAGAATTAGCAGAATTCTGTGAGCCATTATTTTTAATTTTATCCAGTTAATCCAATTATCCAATTATTCACAAAAGCAATTCCAGTTTAGATAATACTGATCAGCTCCTTACCTGTGATAGTTTATTCCTCTGTCTGGGCCAGTCTGCTATTCCAAAACAACTTGGTTCATGTGAGTTTAGAAACCTGGTTAATCTAACAAACGGATGTAATCATCTTCTTGGCTGGAGATGGTTAAAAGCAAAATCTTTCTTGACCTCGGTGGACAGTACCAGAACAGCGGCTAGCTAGATTCAACCGATAAAGTTGGGCAGGAGCCATTCCCATATTTCTTTCTCATTGTCCCTAATTTTATTACATTTATTACATTTTGCTTAAATTAACCATGGTTTACAAATTCAAGGTTTTTAAAATTTCAATTGAATAATGATTAGGGTAAGTGTACCTAATTAGGATTTTAAGGAAAACATAATAAAATGTGTTTTTGTGTTTTATAATGTCTCTACCAATCCATCTACTGGTAACATATATGTCACTTTTAATTCAAGCCCAAAAAAAAGGTATACTTATTAAGTTAAAGATGCCCATGTGCAAGCAGTTCTTGGTATAAATTTAAATAAAGTTGAAGAAAAACGTTGGTGTTTGGAAGGCCCCTCAACGATCACACTTTTCTGATATTATCTGCACTTTTTTGTAATCATGCCTAAAGTTTAATTGAGAGATTAATGTTTTCATAAATGTATACATCATCAGGTTACTTGAATGTTTAATATGATGAATTACCAAATTAAAATATGGGTTTTATGAAGTAGGGCATATGCTACACGCTACAACCAATACAGTAGCTAAATAACTTGGTGTACTGCAACAACATAATAGATACTAAGCAAATATAACTCACATTATAAGATACATTAAGTCATACTTTACTATTAAATTAAACTCATATTGGTATACATAAAGAAATTATTTAAGAAATGGAGCGGGCTTAAAGGGTACAGTAGCATAAATATTTCCTTCCCTGAGGACAACCTATTTGAAAATATACAATTTCCCATTATTATCAATATAAACTTTGCATAGTGATGTAAGCTACAGTGTACATTGACCCCCAAGATAATTTGGATTCAAATATATTATTCAGAGAATTAGATATTAAAGGGATACTTCACCCTACAGCTATCTGGAGGTGCTAGTAGCTTCCCCCAGACATTTGTAGAACAGTGAGATATGTTTTACCCATGCCTGGCTAGTGTAAGAGCAAGATTTGAAATTTCGCGGGGTATTTTCATACGCTGACGTCACCGTGTGAGTCCAATGGACTTTGGAGATAGGAAAAATGAATGTAGGC
>JACXGM010006055.1:0-33637 GCA_016801145.1 Umbra pygmaea
TCTGCTACTTTGAAGAACTGTGGGTTAAGGTAAATATCACTTCAACCTGTAATCAGCAATCATTGGATTTATTCATTCTACTTATTAACCAGGTTAGGTTTACAAACTAATGTTCTGTCATGGTCTATGGACCCCCTGAAGTAGCCGAGGACACCCCTTGGCCACCCCATGTATAAAACTCTAGTTCCGCCACTGTATTGCAGGACAGTCTATGTCCCAATGGTCATGGGTTCTGACTTTCCCCGGGACTACTGCACGAAGCAGCGCAAATTGGCATAGCGCTGCCTGGGATTTCCTATAGCATCCAGCTGCAGCCCCGCAGACACCACTTGTGGCTAACCTCACCTGTCGCTAACCTACCACCTACAGCTGACACTCAAACTTCCGTTTCATAATTTCTGGAAACAGCTCGCACTCAAACAAGCTCTAGTTAAATTAATAACTTGTTTACTGCAAAAACCCATCTTTCCACTATTAAATTTATTGGACTACATTAAACATAAAAACTGCAGGCCCACCTCTAATTAACCCCAATTCTCGCTAATCCACCACATATGGCTAACCCTCATACTTTCGTTTCATCATTTCCAGAAATAGTTCTCACAAAGTGAAAGAACAAGACAACATGTAGCTACTGTAAAAAGCTTAGTGAACTGCCCCTTGAAAACTACAAATATTGGTAATTAGCAACCTTAAAAACCGGATAATAATGATCCATATGAATGTCATTCTTATGTATAAATCATCAACAAATAAAATGATTTATTACCAGTGACATCTGCTTTGCTTTAGTTTTACATACTTTAATTGTAAATAGTGTTAAATACAGTTCAAATCCAAACAAAGTACATGGAAATGACAATTGAAGTTTGAGGGTTAGCCGTAGGTGGTGGGTTAGCGACAGCTGAGGATAGCCACTAGGGTCTGCAGGGCTCCAGCCGGATGCCACTCTGGATTTGGGTTAGATAAGTATGGAAGGCTTCCATCGATAAGTCAGTCGCTCTCCAGCAACTCCTTTTGTGCAGATCGTGTGCCTGTCAATTGCGGAAGTATAGTCGGTGAATGTAATCATCCCGTGCATGATCCGACTAAGGGCATCTGTGTTGAGTGAACAGTGCGAAAATAATTGGTGGCTCGGGTGACATGTGTTTAGATGAAACATTTGCGCGCTCCTCGCTATCCCACAGATCTTTACAAGGAGTTGCGGAGCTGCCGACAAAAATCTGGAAAAATCACGTAAAGAAACAGTAAAGGGGAACTATAGTAATCATTTCAATAAATTAAGCTTCATTACAACAACAAAAATCTCTTAGTATTTTTTTTATTGTCAGAAATGTTTGTATTCATCTAATGGTTCAGACCAGGTGCGATTTCTTTAAGACTTCAAGGGAAGCTCGGCTTCCCCTAAAATGTAAAAAAAAAATTCAAATATGTATTATTGTGCTAACATTTTATTGACTAAAAATGCATTAGATCACGTTCATCTCAAAGACACGTTCGTTCAGCATCAGCTACATACTGTATAGCAGGTCGACTGACTCGATTTCCTTCTCATACATTCTGGTAGCGTCACAGTGCATTCCCCTGTTGAAGCCTGGCGTCAATGGACTTCAATGGGGCTGCTTTTAACAGTTTTTTTTCAGTACTTCAAAATTAGACTGTCATTGGATAAATGCTGCAATTATGTCCCGCCCACGGATGCTCAGCATCTCTAGCGGGTGAATGGATGAGTGGGCTGGCCTGGACTCCGGGCTTCTGCGTGATGATTCGAGGGTCTGTCGAAAAACTGCATCTCCTTTCGATTGACAGCGAATTTGTACAATACAAATTCGCTGAAGCTATTCAAGCTCAGTCCCATCACAGATTTTGCAAGTGTAGTCAAAAGACAAACTGCTGCAACATATTTCTTGGTATTTGCTTGGTAAAATTGCCACACAATTTTCATCGTTTCATACAATTATACACCACATTACTTGTTTCAGTTTAACCTAATTCCTCATTCGAGTTTAATATAATTTTGTTAGATCATACGTTCGTTCATTCATTCATACAGTAGGTATTGATTCAGGGAGACTAAGGTCTGAACTTATACTGTATTCAGATCAGGACTTGCAGGGTAACGGGAAAGCTGTCTGATTACTTGGTGTTCCTTAAAGACATGGAGTTGGACAGTGCAATGCCTCATCTTTAAAAACTGTTAACATTAGTGGCAACAATTGGAGCTACATCTGCAGGTGTAGAAAGGAGCTTCTCCTGTTTAAATTACACTTATCTGAAGGTGAGGCATTGGTTATTTTTTCTATATATGTTTCTTTACTTTCAGTATATGCCATGTAGTGTCTAGATATGAATAGGTCTAAGCAACATGTTGTGCAACAGGGGAGATAAATAAATAATTGGACATAATAGAGGAAACTTAGGAATAATATACCATAATGAAAATACTAAGGAATACTACTTTGTTATATTTGCATTGCTTACACACTGTGATCCTCCTAGCTATGAGGGGCCTGATGAACTATCGCCTGTCTTGCTGTGTGAACGCTCTTCTGCAGTCTTTCTCTGCTACCCAGGAACTTGTAGACCTGCTGAACACGTAAGACAACATATGACAGGTCAAAATCCTTCGCTAGGGGAAGTGAACATTAGGACATTCATTAGCCAACCGGTTTACCAGGCTAAGAATCTTTTGTTCTTAGGTGGAACCCAGATCACAAGGACAAGGAGAGTGTCCCCCTGGAGCTGAGAGAGACATTACTAACCATGCAGAGTGATCAATCACATTCTGTTCCTCCTCATCAAGACTTCCTGCACTGCCTGAACAGAAACGCAATCCGCTGTATGTACAGTTTGCATACCCTGGCAGAAATTGAGAAATTTCAGCATTCATTTTGACAATATGGCTGTTCATGTAAAATATCTGACTGTTATGTAAGGATAGTGATCATATGAAGCCATTCATTATCACATAGTTGTTTGTGTCCTTTGTAAACCTTACTGATAACAGAAAGCACCCAAATAGCCTTGATCAATAGTTTACATACCCTAGAATGTCTGGCCTTGTTACAGACACAAGAAGGTGAGAAGTGGACACACACAGGTTAAAATGGCAATTAAATGTTAATTTCCCACACCTGTGGCATTTTCAATTGCTATTATTGTCTGTGTATAAATAGTCAATAAGTTTCCTAGCTCTCACGTGGAGCCGGCTAGATACTGAGCCATAGGGAGCAGAAAAGAACTGTCAAAAGACCTGCGTAATAAGGTACTGGCACTCTTATCAAGTTGGAAATGGATATAAAAAGATATCCAAAGCCGTGCACATGCCAATCAGCACCCTTCAATCACCTTTTAAGAAGTAGAAGAGTTAAGATCTCTTGATACCAAGCCAAGGTCAGGTAGACCAAGAAAGATTTCAGCCAAAACCGCTAGAGGAATTGTTCGGGAGACAAAGAAAAATCATAAGCACAATGTTTGGAGAGGGGTCAACAAGGCCTATGGTGAAAAGAATACCATCCCAAATGTGAAGCATCGTGGTGGATCACTGATGTTTTGAGGGTGTGTGAGTTCTAAAGGCACAGGGAACTTTGTGAAAATTGACGGCAAGATGAATGCAACATGTTGGACAATACTGGCAGACAATTTGCATTTTTCTGCACGAAAGCTGCACATGGGACGCTCTTGGACTTTCCAGCATGACAATGACCCTAAGCACAAGGCCAAGTTGACCCTCCAGTGGTTACAGCAGAAAAAATTGAATGTTCTGTAGTGGCCATCACTGTTTCCTGACCTTAACATTATCGAGCCACCTGGGAGATCTCAAATGTGCGGTTCATGCAAGATGGCCAAAAACTTTGCATGACCTGGAGGCATTATGCCAAGACGAATGGGCAGCAATATCACCTGCAAGACTTTGGGGCCTCATAGACAACTATCATAAGACTGTACACTGTCATTGATGCTAAAGGGGGCAATACACCGTATTGAGAACTGATGGTATGCAGACTTTAGTACGGGTCATTTCATCATTTTCTTTGTTGCCATTTTTTTATTGCATGATTAGGCCATTCTGTTATGACCTACAGTTGAATATGACTCCCATGAGAAGTAAACAAAGAATAGTTTTGCCTGCTCATTCATGTTTTCTTTCAAAATGGCACATCTATTACCAATTCTCCATAGGTATTCAAACTTTTGAGCACAACTGTAACCTTAAACTTCCACTACAATGACAATAGTTTATGGTTTACAGGGCTAGAATACTGTCATTTATAGATTGCTAATTTGGTATGGACATGTTCACCTCTGGGCTTTAGTCAGAAAGTCAGAGTTTAGTTTCCTTTAAACAACCATTACATGTCAGTGTTTTGTGTAATGGTCTAAACTCCCAGTCCCCACCTCTGGACCAAATGTGCCCCCCAACTAGCAGATTTGAGCCCTAGCTCGGCCGCTCTGTGCCCTTCCTCTCGGCCATGCATGGCTGTAACCCTATCGTTCTCTCATTAAAAACAGTCACAGAGGATTATATATTCTGTAATAATAAAAAATACCCCCCAGAAAAATCTTCAAAAAATAAAAAACAGCTAATGTAAATGTTATGCTGTTTTAGCTACAGCTAGCCTGACAAGCCGTGGTAGAAAATTACCTGGTTTCGGTAATGGCATTTATTGTAATATACATTATGAATAACTGTGTTTTTTTGTGGGGGATGTTATGTAGGGTCAGGTAGGGTGAGATAATGAGTAAGGCAAGGAAGCCAGGTTCTTCATCCAATTAAGCATACTATGCCAAAAAATGTATCTTTATAGTAACATAACATAGTATGCAACTATAATAGGAATAAGTGTTTCTCAGTTTATGTTCAGCAGGATGCAGATGAGGTATTTCTCTCCATTCTAAACTTCATCCAACAACAGATGAGCAACAACACTGTGGTATGCACTACATTTACATTATACTGTATTAGATGAAATAGAACAGGGTCACCAACAGTATACTGTTTATTCCACCTCTCTGTTCCTCATCTCTAGGCTCAAAAGATCCAGTGTCTTTATAAAGTTAATGTGGAGACGTACCTCCAGTGTATAGAATGTAAACACACCAATACTGGGACCAGCTTTGTACTCAGCCTTCCCCTAAACATAAAAGAGTCCAATAACACTTTGGTGAGGATTTTCCTTTTCTTTTGGGGTTGTTAAACGAACAATGTGGGTTTTCTTTAATGTATGTATGTGTCTTTTAAATTCCGTTGTCTTACAGGAGGACTGTCTACGTTTCTTCTTCAGGCTTCAGGAGCTAAAAGACATGGATAAGTGCTTCTGTCAGAGATGTGGAGAGAAACGTCCATCCAAACAGGTCTTTTTTGCAAACTCAACCGATGCTGTTTCATAATAGTGTTATTTATCTGGAATTACTTAATATTGTCCCTTTTTATGCAGGGCTTCAAACTCATCTCTCTTCCGCCAGTCTTGTGTTTTCACCTGAAGAGATTCCGTAATTACCACGGCTACACCAGGAAACTAAACTGTAAAGTAACCTTCCCAGAAACCCTGAACATTTCAGATATCCTGACAGCAGAGGCCCTATCACAAAGTTATGCACATGATGTAGGTATAAGTTGAACGGTTTTGTTGCTATACATATTGAAATTGGGACTACATAAAATAATTTTCTTAACTAAGATTGGAGTGAAATGGTACAACTGTGCTGAAAGAGATCAAATTGTAATTCCTTCTTCCAGAACGACAGTCAGTACAGTTTGTATGCTGTCATAGTGCACATTGGTGAGGCCCTATTTGGACACTACACAGCCTACATCCGCCACCACAACGATAAGAGCTGGTACTACGCAGATGATAGTTATGTAAAACAGGTGTGTCAAGATGAGAAACATGATAGGTCCATTCATTAAGTTTGTATTACACAGTACATATGTTTTTATTATTTGATTTAAGTAGCATAAACTTTGTACCAACACAGGTTACCTGGGAGGAGGTCCAGACCACGTATGGAGGTCAAAGGTACAGATCTTATATAGACTGTTCAGTTACTACTCTTTAGAATGGAGACAGCTTTCAATGTACAGCAGCCGCGGTCGGTTGATCTTAATTGGGGAGGACGGGCTCGTATTATGCTCGGGACCGGAGTGAATTGAATGGTGCGCAACGCACAAAACCCAGTGTTTTTTGTTTTGCACACTGGGTTTTGTGCGTTGCGCACCATTCCATTCACTCCGGTCCCGAGCGTAATACGAGCCCGCCCCCCCCAATTAAGATCCACCGACCGCAGCTGATGTACAGTCATGGTCAAATGTTTTGAGAATGAAAAGTATTGGTCTCCTAAAGGTTTGCCGTTTCAGTGTTCTTTGATCTTTTTGTCAGTAGTTACTATGGTATACTTAAGTATAATTACAAGCATTCCATAAGTGTGAAAGGCTTTTATTGACAATACATTAAGTTTATGCAATGAGTCAATATTTGCAGTGTTAACCCTTCTTTTTCAAGACCTCTGAAATCTGTCTATTAACTCCTAGGCCACAGCCTGACTGATGGCAGCCCATTCTTGCGTGATCAGGCCTGTACCTTTTGCAGAATATTAGTCTGTCCCTGATGTTTTCCCTGGAGTGATGTGGCTTCTTTGCTGCCCTTCTTGACACCAGGCCTTCCTCCAAAAGTCATTGCCTCACTGTGTGTGCAGATGCACTCACACCTGCCTGCTGCCATTCCTGAGCAAGCTCTGCACTGGTGGTGCCCCGATCCCACAGGCGAATCAACTTTAGGAGACTTTCCTGGTGCTTGCTAGACTTTCTTTGGCCCCCTGACACCTTTACAACAATTGAACCTCTCTCCTTGAAATTCTTGATGATCCGATAAATGGTTGATTTAGGTGCAGTCTTACTAGCGGCAATATCCTTGCCTGTGAAGCATTTTTTTGTGCAAAGCAATGATGACAACACATGTTTCCTTGCAGGTAACCATGGTTGACCGAGAGAGAACAATGATTTAAAACACCATTCTTACTCAATCAGCATGACAGAGTTATCTCCAGTCTTGTCCTCGTCAACACTCTCACCTGTGTTAACAAGACAATCACTGACATGATGGCAGCTGGTCCTTTTGTGGCAGGGCTGAAATGCAGTGGAAATGTTTTTTGGGGGATTAAGTTCATATTCATGGCAAAGAGGGACTTTGCAATTCATCTGATCACTCTTCATGACATTCTGGAGTATATGCAAATTGCCAACATAAACACTGAGGCAGCAGACTTTGTAACCATGACTGTACTGTAGATTTGTGTGGGGAAATGTGAAAATTAATTATGATGGTTGTAATATTGTTTGTTAACAGGGGAGGCACAGCATATATGCTGCTCTACAGGCGTACCGCAAAGGAGAGCTACTCAGGCTAATGGAGACAAACAGTTGAAGAGTCTGAAGACAATGGGCATAGGAGTCTGACTTAACACAAGGTGCAATAATTGCTGAGTTAACCGTATCTATTGGAGCGGTTATTGCATAGCAAATAACAATCTATTTTATATTAAAAATGTATATATTCTTTCAGTAACTTTGGTGAGGTGTGTATATATGTTTGGGATCTTGTTTATTTTATGGTTTATGGTAGGGTAATGAAGACATTAGCTAAAGGGTAAAGGCAAAGATCCAGCCCTCTGTCATTTGTAAATCTATCTATTTAGTACAGATAATTCACATTATTGATTTCTCCTTCCATACAGATACAGATCTAAAGCTAACTTTATATTTTAGAACGTATGTCAGTCCAGTCATTCCAGTTTATGACACACATAAATATCAATATATTTTAAATAATTTTATTTTGAAATATTGACTTTATACCTGAACAGATGCCCAAAAAAGGGCATATTACCTTAATAGATTGTTTATATTTCTCTTATGTCCTTCCTCTCAAGCACAAATTCCCCAAGAAGTAAAACTTCTCCTTGCTTCCAGTTTGGTTTCATTTTGATTTGCCTGATTTAGCGTCAGGTCGATGTTCTAGTCTAATAATGGAAAGACTGCTCCATATCCGTAATCCGCTAATTGTTTACAAGCTGCCAGACATGTGAGGCTGACAATTTGCTGAACATAATATACAGTAGATCCTCAAATAAAAATTTAGCAGTAGTGTCAGTGATTAAAAATGTAACAGAGAACTATAAAGTCAGTGTATAATTCTCTGCTTAATCTTTATAGTCAGTTTACGTCTCCGATTCATGTTTTTAGTCAGTAATTCCTAGTTTCCTGTTTAATCAGTGAAACTATGGCTACATATTAATTTGAATATCTTTCTTTCAATATGTAAATATCAATCATCATACAGTATTGCTTAATTTATTTTGGATTTATTGATTAATTCAGTGACAGACTCGCATCCCAATATCGACCAATCGTAGCGGGTATAGCCTCATCCATAACAACGGAGTCATCCACACCCTTACTCTTAGTGTAAGAGTTCTCAGAATTCCTTGCTAAAAGTTGTTATCAGCAGCTCGGTAAATAGGATTTAAGAGGTAACTCTTAACTAAAAACTTGAAGTGCTGTTTATTAGTACTTGAGAGGTGTCTGAGAGGTGAGATGCTTGGCAAGTGACAGTAGGTGGCAGTATAGCGGTGTATGATAGTTGAGATGACAGAGGGATTGTCTATTTTTTAGTGCAGCACTACTTCCACTTCCTAAATGTTTTAAGGCACAGATCACCAAAAACAGGATTGAGAGTAGTGATGAGCATTCCGTCTCTTTTCAGTGAGCCAGATCATTCAGCTCAGCTCACCAAAAAGTCTGAGTCTCTGTTTATTTAAAAAATAATCTAACACAGTTTGGGAAAGTTTCATAACAATTGATGTTTAAAAAAATGTTTAATGAAATTGTTTAATGGAGAATAATGTATATATAATGCATTTCAATTTTCATTATGAAGTACTGTTTGTTATGTTTGTTATGAAACATTTGAAATAAATGTATGTAACAAAGGATGTATATTATGACGTTTTAATGCATATAAACATTAGTACAAATATAAAAAGTACAAATATAATTTAACCATTCAAAGCTAATATAATCCAACAACAAAATATGAAAATAAAGCTGCGAGCATCATTTATTGGGGTTCAAGTACTTGAGGCCTTTAAGCATATTAAGCAATTTACTAAGGAAATATATGGTTTTCAAAGCTTTTTAACAGTTGTAGGGCCACCTATGGTCAGATCTCCATACAATTTGGCATGCTTGTTTAGAATGTAATGTCACAGTTTTTGTTTAGGATTTATAGGCTTTTGAGTGTATTTTTTCATACCAATTTTATAAATGATCCTGTCATAGCTACACAAAGGGTAAAGTTAAACTTATTTTTGATAATTATTGATGTAGAGAGTCCAGAGAATTGTACTGCCCTGGTTTGGATATGATCGGGCAAAAAGCCTAGGACTAGTTCACAAAAGTAGTGTTTTTACATAATCACAAGTATTTAGTGAACAAATTGATTGACAGCAGTAGTTCTTGAGGCAAAGTTGTTCAGTGATATCAAATGATATGAATATTGTGTGGTGTGTGTAACACCACGTGATTACAGAGCCGTAAAACTCGTCAGCGCCAACTCGGTCAGCGCCAATTTCATTCAAAATTCTTACAGACCTCTAGGGCCATGAGTCGAACATGCCTGTTGAGTTTCGTTCCGATTGGCCCTTAACCTTGTCTAATAGGTGCTCAAACTTCATTGACCGATGGCGGCTGTGGTTTTTAAGATACGACAATGTCCTCATAGACATACATGGCATCTTGGACCAAGACACTGTATATAATTTGTCAATTGGAATAACGGTCAGGTGGTCATAGCCCTTTTTATGTTTTTCCATATTATAGCGCCACTTAGTGTTGAATCGTCTCAAATATGAGTGGTTGGTAAAGATATCTCATATACTTCTCGAGTTATAGCTATTTTAGGAAAGTTGACTCGTCACACCATGCATTGGGGCCCCCTAGGTGGGGAGGGCCTCCAGAAATTGTCCTGTTTCTCCGGTTACTTTGTCCGCATGTATGGGGAGTTGTGTGGGGGCATTTTTCATGTTTTTTTGTGGTAATTTGGAAAACAAACACTCACTATGAATAGTGTGTACCAGCTCAGCCTTTTATAACTGCTTAATCCAATCAGCACAGTTAATATTTGTAACACGAAGACGAGCTGAGTGTCAGTGCTTGTCTGGGTGAGGTGAGGTAGGTGTCACCTTTCTATTGTTGATGGGGTTTTCGATTGTTTGTGGGCTTCAACATCTTTCATTTAGATGAAACAAACATCTGCTGGCAAATGCAGTACAACACGTGAACACCTGAAGATTGCTCTCTAGTGACTTTGTGTGGATGCCTGGTAAATTATTAAGATAATTTGTTTACGTATAACACAGCATCTTGCACATACTCACAGAGTTGTCTTTGTATATTCTGCACACTATCATTCCCTGATTGCCTGTAATCCGGTTTTTATGCACTTTAATTTTATTGTTGTGTAATTTCATGTGTAACTATGTCTTTAGCACCTCAATGCTTTTATCTTGGCCAGTTTACTGTTTTAAATGAGAAACTGTTCTCAATGTGCCCACCTGGTTAAATAAAGTTTAAATAACTTTTTTTTAAATAAAAAAATCCAATCTATAGATGGAGACAAAGAAAAAAATGATGAGAAGCAAGGGAAGACTGGCCATCTGTCAATTCTGGCAAATGCCTGAGGGGCAGACAATGTATATGTACGGGCTGGTCGAAATAACATATTTCTTTATAATTGTTATAATTTAATTGTTTTGACAGGTTCTGAAAATACACATGAATATTTTGTCCATACACCACACTCAAAATTATTATTCAAATTATATTTTACACAGATTTTCCTAAATAGTCGATGCAAATGACAGTCAGTATAATTCTTAAGTCTCCAACCGTTAGGGTAAAAGTCAACTTTCATTCAACAAACCACAATTTGTTTCAAACTCAAAATACACTTTTCCAAATTATTATGCACAACAGAGTTTAGAAACATTTTCTAGGTTGTAAAGAACTGAAAAAGGTCATTTGTTGAATTGGCTGCATTAGGAGGTCATATTTACTGAAATCAAAAGCTATTTCAATCAAACCCATCTTAACAGGGCAAGTTAAATGTTAACATAGGACCACTTCTTTGATATCACCTTCACAATTCTTGCATCCATTGAACTTGTGAGTTTATGGAGAGTTTCTGCTAAACTTCTTTGCAAGATGTCAGAATAGTCTCCCAGAGCTGCTGTTTTAATGCAAACTGCCTCCCACCCTTAGATCTTTTGCTTGAGGATGCTCCAAAGGTTCTCAATATGGTTGAGGTCAGGGGAGGATGGGGCCACACCATGAATTCCTCTCCTTTTATGCCAATAGCAGCCAATGACACAGAGGTGTTCTTTGCAGCATGAGATGGTGCATTGTCATGCATGAAGATGATTTTGATACGGAAGGCACGGTTCTTTTTGTAACATGGAAGAAAGTGGTCATTAAGAAATGATATGCTTTGCCAAGGTCATTTTTACACCTTCGGGGACCCTAAATGGGCCTACCAGCACTCTCCCCATGATCCTGGCTCAAAACATGACTCTGCCACCTCCTTGCTGACATTGCAGCTTTATTGGGACATGGTGGCCATCCACCAACCATCCACTACTCCATCCATCTGGACCATCCAGGGTTGTACGGCACTCATCAGTAAACAAGACTGTTTGAATATTAGTCTGTTTTTCTGGGCCCACTGCAACCGTTTCTGCTTGTGAGCATTGGTTAGGGGTGGGCGAATAATAGGTTTATGCATAACTGCAAGCCTCTGGAGGATCCTACAACTTGAGGTTCGCAGGACTCCAGAGGCACCAGCAGCTTCAAATACCTTTTTGCTGTTTTTTGATGGCGTTTTAACAGCTGCTCTCTTAATTTGATGAATTTCTCTGGCAGTAACCTTCCTGTATGTCTTTATCTGCACAAACCTGTCTGCTCTGAATCAGCAACAAATCTCTTCACAGTATAATGATCACACTTAAGTTTTCGTAAAATAGCTAATGTTTTCATACCTTGTGCAAGGCATTGCACTATTTGACACTTTACCGCAGCAGAGAGATCCTTTTTCTTTCCCATATTGCTTGAAACATTTTGCCTGCTTACTAATGTGGAAAATCCTTCTTAAGTAGTATTCTTTTAATTGGGCTCACCTGGCAAATAAATTTTAACAGGTGTCTTGAGATTGATTTCAGTGATCCAAAGAGCCTGGAGACACAATACCACCCATGAGTTTGATTTAAATTATTATGGCACTTAATTGCAATTTGCATAATAGTTTGCAACGCGGTGTAATATGCATTTGTTTTATTTAGATATAGTGAAATGTTGACTTTCTTTATTTTGTATTGTTTAAGTTGATGTTTTCAACCGCAGGATCCAATATGTTTTTTTTTATATGTTTACTAGTCCAAAAACATTGTTTTTGTAATGTTTGAAAAATTACAGGTTTAAAGGTGCATGTTTAAAGCCATTGCGCAAGGTACATGCAAGGATGGCAATTTGGCTGAAAACCCCATTTGTTTCTAAACAATGGCAATGTGGCCGAGAAACCCATTAATTTCAATGACGTGGCTGATGCTGTGTTTCAGACACAAGTTTTAGCCTGTAAGTTACGACTTCAAGTCACGACTTTTAGTAGCGTTCCAGGCAAAAATCACTACTATAGGCAACCTATGCCTAACTACGTTAATGATAGCTAGCGGCTACCTAACGTTGACGTTAGCTAGCACTAGCTAATACTAGCAATTTGTACTCTGCAATTTATTTTGGGCTTCATTTAATAAAAATAACCTGTAGTAGTACACAATTGTATGTGTATTGTTTTGATTACAATGTGCCGAATTACGTTACGTTGCCTATTTATTTCTATTTCACACCGTTAACCACCGGCGTCTGTACAGGATCAACAGGGTCATTGTTTTTTGTGTGTGTGACGTCAAAAACAGTAACTGGGAGTACAGCAACCTGGTATGAGTTCACAAGTAGTAAATTACGGGTTTGACTGCCGTTCCAGGGTACTTTCACGGGTAGACTGTTGTGAAAACACAAGTTACGGGTTGCCTGGAACGCACCATGAACTCCCCTAAACCACGGCGCCCAGTGAAACGATGCACACCTACTAAAAATACAGTGGAGCCGCTGTGCTCAATGTTTAAATAATTTGAACTTTGACCCAGAAGCCGCTGACCTCTTGACTCGCAACCAATCTGAATACAAAATGGAGGACATGAATTTTGTGTACAGTCGTGGAATGCCACAGGTATGCCACTGGTATTGGTTTTCACAAAGTTTGCTGCTTCAGTGTTCTTATATATTTTTGTCAGTAGTTACTATGCTGAAGTATAATTTACTATAACTATTCCATAAATGTCCATGTCTATGGACTATGGACCATTTTTGTTTTGTTCCCCGAGCCACTTAGTAATCACTTTTTCCTTATAGCAAGGTGCTCCATCATGCTGGGAAAGGCATTGGTCACCACCAAACTATTCTTGCATGGTTGGGAGAAGTTCCTCTCAGAGGATGTGTTGGTACCATTCTTTATTCATGGCTGTGTTCTTAGGCAAAATTGTGAGTGAGCCCAGAGGCGTCATGACCCTTGAAACTGAGGGGGGACTTTTGACCCAAGTGGATTTTCCTTTTAATATCAGCATTTGTGGGCACCTGTTTCCGTGTGTTGTACATACTGTGCCCCCTTAAAAAAATAGGTGCATGACGCTTCTGAGTGAGCCCACTCCCTTGGCTGAGAAGCAACCCCACACAAGAATGGTCTCAGGGCTATTTACTGTTGGCATGACACAGGACTGATGGTACCACTCACCTTGTCTTCTCCAGACAAGGTGTTTTCTGGAAGGCCCAATTTTATACTGAGTGAGAAATGCATGATGGGGACTACTGCAGATGAGAAACAGGTGGACTGGATAATATAGGGGAGGAGTCACTGATAAATGATGAATGGCTGTAGATTGGCACCACCTGTGGGAAATAGACAAACAGAAAGTAACAAACACACAGAACAGAACACAGCAATACCAATACAGAACAAAGTACAGGGGAAAAACACAATCACTGAGACTGGGGGATGTAACACCATGGTTGACAGAGGAAGAACAATGATTTCAAGTACCACCATCCTTTTAAAGCTACCAGTCTGTTATTTTAAGCCAATCAGCATGACAGAGTGATCTCCAGCCTTGTCCTCATCAACACTCTGACCTGTGTTAACGAGACAATCACTGACATGGTGGCAGCTGGTCTTTTTTTGGCAGGGCTGAAATGCAGTGGAAATGTTTTTTGGGGGGATTACGTTCAGTTTCATGGCAAAGAGGGACTTTGCAATTAATTGCAATTCATCTAATCTTCATGTCATTCTGGAGTACTGTATATGCAAACTGCCATCATCAACACTAAGGCAGCAGACTTTGTGAAAATTAGTTTTTGTTTCAGTCTCAACCTTTGACCACGACTGTACAGATGGGATGCACATTTAAACAACATATTGCAATTCCAGCCCAAAATATGACAATTTAAAATTGATTTTGGTCACTTTCACATATCAATGCAATTTTTGGTTTTGAGAGAGAGGTCTTCTAAACCCTTTTTAGGGATCTTAAACAGCAATAACCCGTTACAAACCTGACCGAACATTCAATTTCAAGAATGTTTGCACCCACATTTAATTTTATTTTAAAAGTAATCTTAGAAGTAATCGTTCAAATTTTCGAAGTACTGTATCTTTAATGTGATTACACTTTCGAAGTGAATGTAAAATCTAATGCTGGAGATGATGCATTCTGAAACAACACTACAAAGTGTGGTTTGAACAGAGTGCTGAAGTTACGTATTCTGTGCCTGGGGAAAAACCTACGAAAGGCCATTCATTGGTGATGATATTTGCCTGACATGGATGGAAAACGTGAGTCATCTTTTTTCAGCACAATGGCAAAAAGGGGTTTGTTACCGGTACTTGTTTTGGTTTCACTACCTATATAATGAACAAAAAAACAGCTAGCACCTGACAATATATGGCATCCGTTTTCATTGAAGTAAGCCCTGATAGACAAAAACACCCACTCTATGGGCCACACACTCGCTTAAAACTAGTCTTGCGGCATGGAATGACAACTATTTAAATGTTATTTTCTTCTATAATATTCTGTCAGTTCTTTTCCTGCTTTAAACTTATTCCATAGTTAATTTGCCTACCTTCAAGCTTTCTCTCACCGGAGCACTAGATGGTGCCGTCTGGAAAGGAGAGTAAAGCAAAGACGCATTTACCATCCTGCCTATTGCTCCAAAAACACACTGTATAGGGACAATTATCCTTGTTAAAGACCGTCTGTCTGGGAAGTCTTATGCTTAGTGAAAGTAGACTGTTCCCACTACCTTTGCCAAGAGACTGAAGACCAGTTGAATATGGGCTTGTGCACTCTGAGCCTTGCTCTTACTGATAGAATGGAACATATCTACACAGGCTCCCATGCTTAGTCATCCCTGAACCATATAGCAGCACAAGCAGGGCCTTCATTAGCTGAAAGTATACTGTAAGAGGCAGTCAGAAGCGAAACACACAGTGGCCTATAATATGCACAGAACATTCCAGATTCACAGTGCATTTGCTGCCATCGCTGTTATGAATGTCCTTTTAAAATGTAGCATTTCTTTCACAATCTGTCATGTCCTCATAGCAATTTGTGTTCAAATGGCAGAATAGGCACCACATAGTGTAGGAAATCATGATCTCATCTAACCTGCTTTTTCCAATTCTTTTGTCATGAAATGCAAGTCATTGAAAGAGACAGTAGGTCTGTTTTCACACAGGGATATTTTACAGTGCACCTTTAAACACAAGTATTGAATTTAATTACTAACTAACAGTAATGCATTACCATTGAACTAAAATAATTCAGAATTTGGATTGAGATAACAATTTTCCTCCCTCTTTTCCTTCTGTCATAGTTGGTCATTTATTATTAATGGTCAGATACAATAACGCCCATACTACCAGCTGTCATCGCATGAATTAATCTTTATGATCTCTGGACTTCTGGCAAGTGCCACAAGTTTCACTCGGGAGGAACATCTGCCGTGACAGAGCCTTCCACCCACGTCAACCTATTATGTTGTTTCAAAATTCATACACTGTGTGGCACATGCTGTGTGCCTGCAGCAGTATTGTTGTGCCTCCCAAGTTGTCATCTGTCCATTGTGCTGTTGTACTTCCTGACACCACTGGGCACCATTGGAAACCACCAATCACCACCTTTCTTTGAAGGATTTAATCTCAGAGCATATTAGTTACTGTTTTCTGAGTGATCTCTTTTGTTTATGTGAAAATATCGTCTCTGCTCAAACAGTGACAATGATTGGCACACAAAGAGCAAGGAAAAGGACAAAACAAGCATGTGTTCCTGACCTCTGTGATAATCTGATAACAATATTGAACAGGCTGTGCAGTGTGGTAGCACTAAAGTTGTGTGTTGTTTTTACACCTTTTTTTCTGCAATGTTTAGTTTCTTAATGCTGTTAGGGGTTGATTTTTATGGGTATCATTTACCATGCAGGTGTAGGACAGTGAGGATATTGGGATACAATAGTTTTTGGTTAATTTGAGTACCACTGATAGAGATCTAGATAGTGGATGGTGAGTTTTTGCTGTTATTTAGAAACTCCGATTAATTGTCTGCATGAGCGTGTGAGTGAATCTTTGTGACATATCCCTACTCAATCCAGTATTCCATACGTACAGTATGGCCAAAAGGGTGGTTTCAGATCTCAACATGGATGCTTTTAAAGAATTTCGAACTGTACTTTCATCCACTTTGTAGCTGTGAAAGAAAAGTATCACTGGTGTCATCAACCAAGTCTTCCTTCCTCTTGAGCAAAGCTTTCTGCAGAGTATTATATGCTGTTGTTAAACAGGGGACTCCATTTACAATTTCAAACACTGAGGAATGTTGTAATTTGTTAGCACTGGAAGAGGAAAAAAATCACTTTGTGTTGCCTTTGCAGTAGCAGTAACTATTGTTATTCTAAAAATAGGTTTTTACCTAATTCAACATGTTCATCCATATCATGAGAAATGACAAATGACAATGACCATAATCTCTAATGTCCAACCAGTCCCTTCATGACCCGGCTTTCACTTCCTGTATGTTACTTAGTCAACCTATCTAGCATCTTTAGCTCAGGCTGATGATCTCGGCTTATATGTGGTCTGCCCTGTGGTTATGTAATTGCTTTTCAGAGAGGAAATTATTTTAGTTTCATTCTGCGTTGAGGGTGCAGTTCTTTGGTTAGCATGGTAAGGTGTAGACGGTAATAATAACGGAAAATAAATAAAGGCATTTGTCTGTTGCATGACCATTTGGATCAATCAAACTACTTCAAGGTCATCCAAGCATTTTTTGGAAATTTGCAAGATTAAAAAATTAATTGTTCTTAATATACGCAGAACTTTGTGGCATTTTGCAAAAAAATTATTATCTTCAAAATGTTATTGTTTTTTGAAAGGTAAATAGATTCAACCATCTCCTACCTGCTGAGGAGTCGCCAAAACACATTAATAGGGTTTTCCAACAAATACCATCTGAATGGATATCACCTGAGTAATGTAACTCCTATATTGAATCTTCAGAAAGGCCCATTTTTAAGAGAGGTGTTTCAGTTGATCCAATCTTCATTGCATCTGCCAGTTCATTATGATGGTTTCCTAGTGAAATAATGTGTATAATGTGGTCTGTGACACTTCGTTGCTTCTAGGGTCATGACATTTGGCTCAAAATATTGGTACAACCTGACGTTGAATGTAGGCCTGTGTTTTAATGATGGTCTGGCTAAATTCAAGGTTTAAAACAATAACCATTGTCTTAAGTCACTCATAAACTCTGAAACCAGTTGAACCGGCAAACTCTTAGTAATTTCTATCTGAGCGGACGATTAAATAGGTCCTTTGTACGTGATACAAGGCATAAGAATACTCTGCTTCTTGACGTAGTTAAAACACTCTCTGAACATGTAACAGGAACACATTAACACACACCTGCAGACAAGACTAACAAACTAACATACTAATGAGGACTAACACGAAGCAGGTGTGCGCGCACTTGGCGTGCGTAAAAACATTGGGGGGGAACGCTGACGTTAGAAAGCCAGGGACGCCGAACGCCAGCTCTCCTGTTCGCCCGCGGGTGGTCCAGGACCCGGAGATATGACAACTACCATGTTTGAAGGGTATAATGTACTGTATATCTGGAACTCAGGAAGGTTTCCACTATGGAAACTCTGGCAAGTAGCTAATTGTATTTAACAAATTGACACAGCCTTAACATTATACCATATGTCTAGTTTATCTTTATCATTACCACTATGTTCATTGGTTGTCAGACAGGGATTCCAGGCCAGATGAGTGATCATTCTCATTACGTGAGGTGACTCAAATTACAGGTGGGAAATACTGCTGTTACCAGGCCCCGATAGCTGTCTCTGCTTGTGCCTGTAATCACAAAGGCTCTATTCTCTTGCTACAACATGTACGGTGGCATTTAATTATTCCCACACATGGATTTGGCATTGCAAATTCTTGGTAAGGTTTACATTCTAGACTGTTCTACAGACTGTTGGTTTCTTTTCTAATAAGTTACTTGTCTCGTGTAGTCCCAATAATTAAATTGCTTTAATGTGCTAACAGAAGAGAAGAACTCTGTCATAACATGCCAGGAAATAAGCAGATCACTCTAGGAATTACATCACATGGAGATGAACATAAATGTGTTGGCTATGACCACCTGGGTTGAATATAGGCACTGAATACAACTCAGCTGTAATGAAAGCTCAGCCAATGTTTTTCAATCTATAATCCTTCAATGTTTCTGTAGTGTACTGCATTGTTTGCATCCAGATTAAAATTAAATGTTATTCGACATTGAAGCAGTAAGTGTACAAAACATTGTTGTAACTGCTCCTGAGACATTTGGGCTCTGTACCAAAGTGGACATCTTCCTAATGGACTCTTGTCAAAATGAAAACACTACACAGAGTTGATATGGTTCAATATGGGACACATTCTTTTTTTTCAGGTGCTAGGCATGAAATCTGTTTTCTCATCAGCAGATCTCAAATCTCATTATTTGTACGTTTACAGGTGTGGGGGGAATCTCTTGTGACTTTGCGGACTGAAACTGTAACAAGCCTTTGAAAACATTTTCCTTTCTTAATAACCTTCTCTGCTGGGGTTCCTTTTGCATTTATTAAGATTGATCCAGGATGTATGCACTTAGTTTGCTCATGATTGTGGAGTAGGCTCCTTCAAGCTGTGGTATCAACTGTCAAACTTCTTTGACCTGTTCTCATCTTCATCCGCTCCTATTTCCGGACAAAGACCCTATAATGCCAGGTAGCTGGTTTTGGCGTTCTGTCTGCATTCCTACCATGGGAAAGTTGCAGGGATCAGGAGGAAAAATTCATGAAAACAAAGGCGGACACTCATTGGGAAAAAGTGGGCAGGACAGGAGATGGATGGCAGAGGAATGTGACCCATGGCATAGCTCACCAGTTACTATGACACACATACACAGGCTTGCAGAATCATAGCTTGGAAGTCAATGGAGAAAGAGTAGGGCAGCAGCACAAAAGCAGAACCATATTATCTTCATACGACCAGCTTCCAAAAGCTGTAGAACATTTCATGATGTTTGAAAAATCGTACCTGTTTTGATGGTACAATGATTTTCTACTGTGTGCAGTGCATCTATTGCCATTTGAACAGGAATTTCGGTTACACTTTATTTGGAGAGTCTGACATTCCATCTGTATGTGCTCTACAGATAGTTTGTTGATAGTCATATCATCAACAAATTATCAACAAACCATCTGTTGATAAGCAACTAATTGTGTATTTTAAGAGTAGGGGTAAGTTTAGAATATGTTTTAGGGTAATGGTTAAGGTTAGGTTTAACATTAGGGGAATGGTTAAGGTTAGGATTAGGGTTAGGGTTAGTAGATAGTTTGTTAAAATGTTGTTGACAGTATGCAGATAATATGTAGAGCATCTAGAGATGGACTTTCAAAATAAAGTGTTACCGGAATTTCAATGAGGACATGAGTTGTGCTTCCACAGTGTTGTCAATGGGCATGCGCTATTCCATCTTTAACATAATTTAATAAGCATTTCAGGCCATGCTCTCTGTGTTACAAATCACTGCATGGTGTAGGGAATCATTAGCTGACCCTCGTCAAAGTCGCTCAAGTCCTTTTGCTTGCCCATTTTTAGAACACAGTGCATTGCAGTTTGTTGCGTATGGGGCTGCTGATTTGTTGGCAAAAGGGGGACCTACATGATTATTGGAAGGTGGTCATAATGTTATGGATGATCGGTGTATATCGTTTATTAAGCGTTTGTAAGCTGGTCAGCTGGAAAGAAAAATTAGTTTTGTTGCTTCAGGACATAACTCTACAAATAGCACCTTTTAAGTCTAGACTATATCTATATTTTGTTTTTTAGTCACATTGTCTAAAACCTTTCATATTTCCATGGAAGCTGGAAAATCAGTCATGGTATACGGCAGTACACTGTTTGCACAGATATTAGGTAAGTCAGTATTTTCACCATATCATCATTATTATACATATGTTCCAACTCCAAGCTGTATAAACTGGAATGCGTATTGGATTTAAGCATATTAGGTGATGTGTATTTGTGTAATGAGGGAGGGGGTGGCCTAAGGAGATCAAATACCCTATATCAAAGTGTGCATAATTATTAGGCAGCCTTCGTTTCTCAAGTAAAAATGGGCCAAAAAACTGACTCCGAAGTCACAAATTGTAAAAGGTATTTCAGATGGATGCAGCACTCTTGACATTGCTAAGATATTGTGGCGTGATTTCAGAACCATCAAAAATTTTGTTTCAAATTGTCAACATGCTGGCAAGAAACGTGTTGAGAAAAAAGATACAAATTAACCCAAACACCACTGAACAAGACACATAAGTTAAAATGTCAAAACTGGGCCAAGAAATATTTTCAAAGGTTTTGGGACTGATGAAATGAGAGTGAGTCTTGATGGCCCAGATTAATGGGTCCATGGCTGGATCAGTAAAGGGCACAGAGCTCCACTTCAACTTAGATGCCAGCAAGGTGGAGGTGGGGTACTGGTATGGGCTGGTATTAAAGATGAGCTAGTTGGACCTTTTCAGGTTGAAGATCGACCCAAACTCAAATCACAAACCTACCGCCAGTTTTTAGAACAAACATTGTTCAAGCAGTGGTACAGGAAAAATGTTGCATCTTTCAAGAAGACCATGATTTTTATGCAGGACAATCACATGCATCAAAGTACTCCACTGCATGGCTAGCCAGTAAAGGCCTTAAAGATAAAAGAATAATGACATGGCCCCCTTCCTCACCTGACCTAAACCCTATTGAGAACTTTGTGGTCCCTTCTTAAATGGTCGATTTACGGTGAAGGAAAAAATACAACGCTCTGAACACTATCTGGGAGGCTGTGCACAAAAAGTTGATTGTCAATAAATCAAGAAACTGACATACGCCATAAATGGAAAGCTTATGACTGTTATTGAAAAGGTTGGCTATGTTGGTCACTGATTTGTTTTGAAATGTCAGACATTTTTATTTGCACATTTTGAGTTGTTTATTATTCTCACTTTAATAGATGAAAATCAAAAAGTTACATGGGAAACTTTTCATTTTTCATTTAGTTGCATAATTATTCTGCACACTAATAGTTGCGCAACAATTGTGCACACATAGATATTCTCCAAAGAAAGCCAAAACCTCACTTTTACTTTCTTAACTATTCAGGTTTGAGGTGTATTTACATTTTGGATTGACCGAGAGCACTGTAGTTGTTCAATAATAAAATGAATCCTCAAGAATACAGCTTGCCTAATAATTGTGCACACAGTGTATACTATTATTTGGGCGGTTTATTAAAGTCTGACCTCACCTCACAAGAAAACTATTGTGACCCTCTTCTGAGGCAGATCGGGTTTGTGGTCTCTGTGAAGGTTTAAAGAGGAATTTCCATCAAAGAGCTCTGCTCTCCTTTAGGAAGAGGATCCCAGATGTGCATGAAAATGCATTTTCATGTAACTTCCTTGTCAAATATGTTTAAATTCATTGTCACATCCTACAAAAACCACGAAGCCAGATATCTTTATATGGTTTAGACCCCCAAAACATCTCTCTGTGTCTGTATTGACAGGCCCAAAGTTCAATGAGCAGGAGAAACTTGAGTCTTGGTCTGATGTCACGCAGCAAGATAATAAACATCCTGAATGTAATCTGTTGATTTGGCCCAGTTATTTTCAAATGTGAATCATTTTGGTAGGGAGTGTGTGGTTGGAGAGAGTTCTGGTTGAATTAGATGGGCAAATGAAAGAAGTGCAGGTCATTTCTGTGAGGATCTCTGAAGTGGCTTCTACTAATTTCCTAGAAAGTGCAAAGCCCTCTGGGATCATACCAACAGCAGTCATGACTTGAGTTGTGTGTGTGTCTGTGTGCGTGTAATCATTCATCCTTCCTTTGATATTTGAGGAAACAGTCGCTGCCTGTGGGTTTATACAGAAAAAAAGAAAGTCATCCAGAGAAGAGTCCAGCGAAGCACACTATCAGACAGGTTTTCTCTGTCATCTAGACAGTTGTGTTTTCAGGGGTTTGGTCCAATAGAAATGAGGCACCGTATGGGCTGCATGCCCTTTTGTGCTGTCTCACAGCTATGGCATCTAGGTCTCAAGTGCTCATCTGGTCATCCACAATCCTAACCTATCTAGTCTGGGTCATTAACAAAGACAGCTGGTGCTCTAAATTCTACTATTGGCTCTTAGTTCTGAAGTATTACTAAACAGCATCAGAGTTGGATAAGAAGAACTTTACTTGGGATTCACATGTTGCATGAACGTACACTTCCGGTTCACGCACATAGCGTACTTCGTGGGCTATCACAACAAGTTCTAATACAATGGGCTGTGTTTTCTTTTATTTACATTTCTGCAGTTTGTACAGCTACTCACAGTTATAAGCCTTTGGCTACTTTGCTGTGCCTGTATGAAGCACATTTCATCCGACTTCAGCCCAAACCTCCGCTCATCTGCAGCCTGTTATAGCGGACCGGGGGATGACATCATGCTCATCTCGAGGAGGGAGGCAGAGACCATTTGCTGGTACTTGGCACTCTCCTCCTCTAGCAACCCGGGCCAAACGGAACACACACGGTGGAGCCAAGGCAATGCAAGTCAGATGCACTGTGGACTCTTTTCCAAAGTATCTGACTTGACTGGGGCCTCAGAGAGAGCAGGAGCCAAGAGGCCTCCGAAAGGGGGTGGATCCAACTGTAAATGTCAGAAATGAATGAAAGGGCCTTAACCCAAAATGAAATGTGATAATGTGCCCCAAGCTAGCCCGGCCGTTTGATCTGCTTCACAATGCAGTGTTGTTGTAAACGTCCAATTGGATAGAGCTGTGCCTATTCTGGATGTTATGACATGGCACGAAGTATTTTCATGTGTCTTTGGAAGCTGGTTTAGAATCAGAGCTCGGCCTACGTCAATGAGACTAGTGTCTCCCACAGTTTTCCATTAAATTTGGATTGGAGCTCTGTATCTGTGGAGTGCTATACATTTCTGTCCAAAAATTTAAATATTAAAATCTTTGCCTGTTATCCCCATTTTTAAAGTGTTGGCATTGAAGGGGAACACGGACGAAGTTCTATAATTTGTCTATGTTCCTAAATTGTCTTGAAGTACTTATTTGACGGTCTGGCTCATCAGTCAACTCTCTCACTCAGGAAGAACAGGGTAGAACTAGTACGAGTGCTACATATATTGGAGACGAAAGGGTCTGTGCAGATGAATGAGTTTGATACAACCAAAAGCAGTTCGGCTTCATGATTTTGTTTTTTTTGTAAAATAACTATTTTTTCATGCAAATCATCATTATTTCACCAAGTTGCATTAAACACATTCATCTGCACAGACCCTTTGTCTCCTGTTGACGCTGCACTCGCGCTAGCTCTAGCCTGTTCTCCCTGAGTGAGAGAGCTGACTGAGGAGCCAGACCGCCAAATAAGTACTTCAAATGATTTAGGAACATTGACAAACTATAGAATTTCATCAGTGTTCCCCTTTAATTAACCGTGATGCAGATTTTTAGCAAAGATTTGGTACGACAGAAAATGAGACTGTATTTCTGATGTGTGTTTTAGGAACCGATTTGCATTACAGTGGGACAATCATTTCCAAAAACATAGTCACATCAGGCTTTGTAACCAGCTAGATTGCAATGTGAATTGAAGATAATTGGGTACAATTAATTTGAAAATGTGATCATGCATTTCGCCTCAAACCGGCCATCCATCAGTATAACATTGGAACATTAACTGCCAAAGTACACTTCTACCTTGCAAAGTATACCATTTGTTTTCAAAAAGATGCACAGTCATTCCAGCTTGTTTCCTCCTCTGTGTGGTTGTTGTAGTCATCATCATCAGCAGCAGTGTGAGCCTTGCATGTGACTCCTCTAAATCGCTGTTGTTATCTGAAGGAGAGTTGTGAGAACACATTTGCTGCGACATGTGTGGGAAAGCACAGATCGTACAACATTGTTTCAGTTCACGCCCGTCTCCCGCCCACTGTTTGAGGGCGCTGGTGCCCTACATACCGTATTTCAACCAGGCAGTCTCGTCTGGGTGGTGAATGGAGGTCAGGACAGAGTCTCGGCTTGCAGCTTGTAGGTGGTGAGAAGTCAGTATTACAATTCCTGTCCTGACTGGTAGAACTCAGCATTAATGTGCAAAGACCGAAGAAAAGTTATCTGTGTATAAGGTCGTGCAGATGTTTAACTTATGAACAAAAGGAGCAAATTAGGGATGTAATGTTACGTCTAACCCATGGTATGGTATGTATTGCGGTTTGAGGGTCACGATACGATCGTCAGTTCTAATTTCATTGGCAAAAGATGGGCACATACCTGCAGCTATATAAACACCTATTGCTCTTGTAATTTATTTGGCCTGATTAGATTGTGCTGATAGGCCTGCTTGAATACATTTAGGAGACAGTTGTTTTTGTTTACACAACTGTCTCTGCAACCAAACGACTATATGGACAAAAAACATTGTGAAGCCTGCAAGTGATTATAACATTTAAAAAACTATTTTACAACATATAGTTTGTACATGCATTGCCCCAGAGCTACATTGTTTACTATCCATATGTTGCACCCTGGAAAATAGACATAAATATTAATGTAACCATTAATATGTTTAAAGGAAAGGGATATTTAATATATATTAAATATATGTTTTATTGTCAATATTTACTATAAACTACACAGCATTTTTCAATTGAGATATACACTCACCTAAAGGATTATTAGGAACACCATACTAATACTGTGTTTGACCCCCTTTCGCCTTCAGAACTGGTTTAATTCTATGTACCATTGATTCAACAAGGTGCTGAAAGCATTCTTTAGAAATGTTGGCCCATATTGATAGGATACCATCTTGCAGTTGATGGAGATTTGTGGGATGCACATCCAGGGCGCGAAGCTCCCGTTCCACCACATCCCAAAGATGCTCTATTGGGTTGAGATCTGGTGACTGTGGGGGCCATTTTAGTACAGTGAACTCATTGTCATGTTCAAGAAACCAATTTGAAATGATTCGAGCTTTGTGACATGGTGCATTATCCTGCTGGAAGTACCCGTCAGAGGATGGGTTCATGGTGGCCATGAAGGGATGGTCAGAAACAATGCTCAGGTAGGCCGTGGCATTCAATGCCCAATTGGCACTAAGGGGCCTGAAGTGTGCCAAGAAAACATCCCCCACACCATTACACCACCACCACCAGCCTGCACAGTAGTAACAAGGCATGATGGATCCATGTTCTCATTCTGTTTACGCCAAATTCTGACTCTACCATCTGAATGTCTCAACAGAAATCGAGACTCATCAGACCAGGCAACATTTTTCCAGTCTTCAACTGTCCAATTTTGGTGTGCTCTTGCAAATTGTAGCCTCTTTTTCCAATTTGTAGTGATGAGTACTACCCGTTGGGGTCTTCTGCTGTTGCCACAATGTTTTTCCCTTTTCACACCATTCTTGGTAAACCCTAGAAATGGTTGTGCGTGAAAATCCCAGTAACTGAGCAGATTGAGAAATACTCAGACCGGCCCGTCTGGCACCAACAACCATGCCACGCTCAAAATTGCTTAAATCACCTTTCTTTCCCATTCTGACATTCAGTTTGGAGTTCAGGAGATTGTCTTGACCAGGACCACACCCCTAAATGCATTGAAGTAACTGCCATGTGATTGGTTGAGTAGATCAATGCATTAAGGAGAAATTGAACAGGTGTTCCAAATAATCCTTTAGGTGAGTGTATATTTGTGAAAATTGTGAGCTGTCTATTTAAAATTACCGTGATTTTGGAAGTGAGGGAGTGATAGAGATTAATGTTTTTTAGTTGTCAGAAAATCCGAGCTGGCTAGAACTATAAACATGTCTTATTCATTTTTGTTGCAATTGAACCAGGGCTTACAGTATATAAGTTGCAAAAGAACCACAACTCTCTGAAATTGACTGAGATATTTTAAGGGTGCAACACATGAGCAAAAAAGATGTTTCCCGACATGAAAAGGAAGTGTTTCACAAAATGTGCGCGTAATGTTATCTTAATCGTTTTCTGTACATGTCTGAGATAATAATAATAAAAAACAAGACTGACCTTTAGCAATTTTAGAGTCTAGTTTGGTCTGTAGATAAAGCTGAGGATTTTCCCATGATGATTCATCACCACTGCCATTGTAGTTCTAGCTCTCTTGTGTTACACTAACAAAGTTAGAAAAGTGACCACAATGATTATAAAGCTCATAAATATATTCATAATAATCAATTTTTTTGAAGAAGGATTAAAAATAGATTAGCTAGCCATGTATAATTTCATATTCTATGTATTCTGCGCAAATAGCACCCTGTACCCTACAGTACGGTTCCCGTGTACCATTAAAGTTCTATAGCAAATGCAATGTGTGTTTGAATAAGCCATGCCTGAGAATTATTTCTTCTCTGTGGACTGGTTGGGAAATGATTTTGGTTTAGTTGGTGTGCTTTGTGACAGTGAGAACTAAGCATGCTGACATTGCCAAGTCATCTTGCGACAGGAAGTGCAACTCTTGCAGGTGATATCATGACACTGCCTGTTGACTTGACTGTGAGAAAATAAGTTTACAAAATGGTGGAAGCATCCTCTCTCATCTTCTGCAGTAACTCGCAGGCCGAGGCTTTTTTCCCCTCACATCCTCTCCCAACTGATGAGCTAGCTGTCGAGGCAGCAACAGGGACTGAGGCAGGAAATGATTGTAGCATAAGGGAATGTGTTATCACCCCATTCCCTCAGTTTATCCCTCATACTCCATATTTTACGCAGCACTTGGTAACACCTTATCAGTTAGATGCAAAGAACAACATATTGTGGCTCTGACCGAATTACAGGTTTTCTGTCTTCCTTCTTGAACGGAATTGTTCCTGATGTTTAATATCAGACAGTGGCTATTCTAAGGTCAACCATATTGGAATATGCATATGCCAACTGTCATGATGGTTCTTGCGGTTATTTGGCAAACGTTATCTGTGGAAGTAGACACCAACTAGTTAATACACTAGTGATACCAAGTCTTCCTTATTTACCCACTAATTGAGTGTCCAAGATCCCAGAATAGGTTCTAGTTTAGTATGTCATTGCCTGTTTGTCTACTACTCTATCTGCATGTATGATTTTTGGCTTACTTGTATGTGTATTGATTTGTCACCTGTATTTCTTTTAATGTGTAAGACGGTTAAAGAAAAATTTGATTCGATTATATTGGAGTTTTTTTTATCATTAATCAACTGGCGTGACCCGAAAGCCTTTCAGTAGTTAGGTCTTTAAGATAGAAGTGTTGCCCTCTGGAACTTTCACAGTCTAACATAATCAGAGCTACAGTTGTATGCAAAAGTTTACAAGTTTAAAGTGACAATTTCCATGATTTTCATTTATAAATAATTGGGTGTTTGGATCAGCAATTTCATTTTGATATCAAATAACTGAAGGATGCAGTAATATTTTGGTAGTGAAATTAGGTTCATTGGATTAACAGAAAATGTGCACTATGTATCAAAACGAAATTAGAAAGGTGCATACATTTGGGCACCCTTGTCATTTAGTTGATTTGAATACCTGTAACTACCTATTGATTAATTGGAACACACAATTGGTTTGGTGAGCTCATTAAGCCTTGAACTTTATAGACAGGTGCATCTGATCTTGAGAAAAGGTATTTAAGGTGGCCAATTGCAAGTTGTTGTTCTTTTTGACTATCCTCTGAAGAGTGGCAACATGGGGCCCTAAAAACAACTCAGAAATGATCTGAAAACAAAGATTATTCAACATCATGGTTTAGGGGAACACTACAAAAAGCTATCACAGAGATTTAAGCTGTCAGTGTCCACTGTGAGGAACATAATGAGGAAATGGAAGACCAAATGCACAGTTCTTGTTAAGGCCAAAGACCTACAACATCATCTTGTTGCAGATGGTGTCACTGTGCATCGTTTAACAATTCAGCGCACTTTGCAGAAGGAGAAGCTGTATGGGAGAGTGAGGTGGAAGAAGCCTTTTCTGCACACGCCACAAACAGAGTCGCTTGAGGTATGCAAACACACATTTGGACAAGCCTGCTTCATTTTGAAAGAAGGGGCTGTGGACTGTTAAAACAAAGATGGAGTTATTTAGTCATAACAAGGGGCATTATGCATGGCAGCAACAGAACACAGCGTCCCAAAACAAACACTTGCTTCCCACATTAACATTTGGTGGAGGTTCCATCATGCTGTGGGGCTGTGTGGCCAGTGCTGGTACTGGGAATCTTTTTACCGTTGAGGGTCACATGGATGACATTCAATATCAGCAGATACTTGAGAATAATGTAGAGGAATCAGTCACAAAGTTGAAGTTATGCTGGGGCTGGATATTTTAACCAGACAACATCCCAACCCACTGCTCAAAATCTACTTTGGCGTTTATGCAGAGAAACAAAATGTTTTGGAATGTCCATCCCAGTCCCCAGACCTGAATATCATTGAAAATCTGTGGGGTGATTTGAAGCCGGCTGTCCATACTCGGCAACCATCAAACACAACTGAACTGGAGATGTTTTGTGGAATGGTCCACAATACCTTCATCCAACCAGACATTCATTACAGGCTATAGGAAGCATCTAGAGGATGTTATTTCTGCTAAAGGAGGCTCAACTCAATATTGATGTTATATTTCTGTTGGGGTGCCCAAATTTATGCACCTATCTATTTTCATTTTGAGGCATATTGCACATTGTCTGTTCATCCAACAAACCTCATTTCACTACTGAAATATTACTACTGTATGTCCTTCAGTTATTTTATAGATCAAAATGAAATTGTTGATCCCAACACCCAATTATTAATAAATGAAAATCATGGATATTGTAAGAGGTGCCTAAACATTTTCATACGACTGTATATTATCCAAATGCAAATTTCTGCTACTAAAAGCACATTGTTGAGCAATTCTAAAGACAGAAGAGTCAAACGATTTGTTTTCGGCAACGTGGGCTGTGTAATTTCCTGCAAAAATTAAATGCATTACACATTAATAACTTCATACCAATGGTCAGGCATGGTGGTGGCAGTGTCATGGTTTAGGGACGCTTTGCTGCATCAGTTCCTGAACCTGCTATCATTGGACAAGGACCTATGATAGAAAATATCTGACAGACCATTCTTACATGTGACCAGAAGCGTCATGCACCCCTTTTTTTTTTAAGGGTGCACAGTGTGCACAACACACGGAAGCATGTGCCCACAAATACAGATATTAAAAGGAAAATCCACTTGGCTTAAAAATCTCAATGGGCATCACACCTCTGCATGCAACAAGACATGGCACAGGAATACAAAGCCAGTATACATCAGAAAAGTTGAACAAAAACTCTTCGATTTTGAAATAGCCACGTCAAAGTCCAGACCAAAACCCCATGTGGATGTTGTGGTAGGAACTGAAACGGGCAGTTCATGCACAAAAACCCACAAATGTCATTGAGATGAAGCAGTTCTGCATTGATGAGTGGGCATGAATGCCTCCACCATGCTGTGAAAGACAATCAATTACTAAAGGAAGTGTTTGGTTGGAGCTATTGCTGCTGAAGGAGGTCTAACCAGATATTGAGTCTAAGGGGGGATTAGTTTTTCACATTAAGTCTGGCATATACCTAGGCAAAAATTTAACTTGATAATTTTCTCTGTATTTTTGTTTTGTAAACCAATCAGAGGAACTGGGTATCAGTGTTGTAATGAGCCAAATCAGGAGGAAGCTGTAGTTACAATAAAAGCATACTGGCATTTGGGAAATAGGTATGTATTGGACCTCTAATTGTGCTGCAACAGAGTATAGGTCATACTGTTGAAGGCTACATCCTGTAGGAAAAGTTCCCTGTTTTACTAATAATAACTAATAACTAATAACTAATAATCTCCACAGCCCTCCACAGTCACCCTACAACTAGTCATCAGTATCAATAAAGTCCAGTGATTAGTCTGAATTAAGCTCTCCAGTAAATGTAAACACATCGAGTGCCATGTGCACAAGCAGCGATCCCCGAATGACTGAATATCAGAGCAGCAAAGAGTGTGGGCAAACGAGCTGCACCTTTAGTGCTTCGTCACGTCTTGAAACAGCTCTGTTTAGATAATGATTCTTCCCACAGTGTGCATTGCAATGATTCCTGACAGAGATTGGTTTCTACCAATACATGCATTTGATATGGTTGGAACGAAAAGGTTCCATTTAGTTTTCCTCTATTTCATTGCCTAATGTTTTTATCCAGTTGCTCAATGTCATTCGTTGTGCAAGACAGAACACACAGTCCTCAGTCATCACATTTTCTTTCCCTGATTCAATGCGCTCCTCCTTCTGCTTGAGACATTTCTACAAGCACTAACCATGAAGACAGCCTCCCTTTGCGTTAATTTCTTTAGTGACAGTGGGAAGCCTGCCAAGCCATCATTCTATAACCATAACATGTCTCAGTACATCCTGTTATAGGTCGCCAAAACAGATATTGAAGGTCATCCAGTTCCAAAAGAAGTAAGGCCATTTTCTCTTTATTTGCTAGAGGATGGAAACACTCTGATCCAGAAGCTTTTTGGTTACTGATCAAATATCTAGCTTACCTGGTGCCACATAACTAAACCCGGTGTCAATAATGGAGCTGAGACTTTACTGCTGCAACATTCAGAGAGCCATATGAAGTAATGTGATTTATTTACTGTAGATGGATTTAGTCTGATATAGAATAATGGGTTAACATTATTATTATTTAGGTAAAAACTGTGTGTTCCTTAAACAACGGACACCATTCAACACTGCTAGAAATGAAAAAATTACAACATACTGAGGAGCTGACCCTTTTCCTAGATATGGAACATCCAACAATGCATTATATAGGTCAGTGAGATATGGCCTGATGTGTCGTTTTCCCAGTACAAAGGAGCGGTAGGGGCCAAAAATGGACAAGTGATCCCCAGGGATGTAGCCTCGGCCCTGGGAAGTGGTGGCCCAGGATCAGCCTGGAGCAACGCCGCGGAGCACCAGTGTCACTGTGAACCTCACTATCTCTCTTCTCACACAAGTGGACTAGCCGGTGTAGGCTGTTTCTCTGCTTGTCATTGGAATAATATGGTTTTAAGGAGGAAAATACTCCGGCCCTTCTTCCCAGAGCTTTGGTGGGAAGAATTGATGACTTCCTCCCATTTGACCTCAGGGAGGAGAGATTGATAAGTCTTCAGGGGGTATCTGTTTAAATAGCCAATGAACAGACTCTTAATAATGCTTTACTCAGTATTTGCTACATCAATGTGTAAAATAAGGCTTGTGTGTAAAATGTTGTATTTACATATTAGCTAATTAGCATAATCTCTTATGTACTATACGCTTCATGATTAATTGTAGGAAGGTCTGTTTGTTTGTATTTCAACTGTTTTTTACCATGTAGAAAGTGAGTGCTTATTGTATTACGTTACTAAACAACGACATAGCCTGTTGAACTGGATTTTAGGCTCACAGTACTGTACTCAAATTGATGTGTCACAGGGAGAATTGAAGGCATTTACACAGCGAATCATAGGAGAATGATTGAATAAACATATTTTCATTGTAATTTAGAGGAAGTATAAGGAATAAGAAGAAAAAGATAGAATTATCACCGGATCGGTCAGTCTACACTGGGCGGCTCCATACCATGCACGTTTAAGTCTCATTTCTCCTATTCAGATTTGAGATGAAGTGATTTTAGTGTGCCCAGCATGTAAAATCCCTTGGCTTCAATCGAGGGAGGAATGTCCTGAACGGCACTGACATACCAGCTTTATGGCACCACGGTCCCAGCGAGACCACTGCAGTAATGGGCCCACCCAAGCCAGGGCAAGCCTTTTCCTTCAGGCCAGGAGAGCAATCACAGGAGCGCATTTACAGGATCAAAGCAAGGCTGTGTGCCAAGGATTGGGGGAGAACATAAGGAACAGTCACTCCAGACCACACCAACGGTCAACACTCTAATTCATATCATTGCATTTCCTGCAGTTAAGGCGATAAGGCTGGTATGTCTGGTGTTTTTGGATCTTGTCTGCACTATATGGAATGTAAGATTATGCAATCTTGTTGGGGAAAACTTTTGACTACCACTTCACTGTGAGAGTGAGATGACCAAGCCTTTGCTGCAAGATACAGATGGCTTTTTAATTTTACATTCAATTTACATTTGAGTCATTTAGCAAATACTCTCATCCAGAACAACATTAATTAACAATAAGATTTAAGCACTGCATTGGCAGAACAAGCTCTGTTCGCTGTTGGCATTTCTTTGCAACGCCAAATTTCCAGTAATCCATCTGCACCTCCTAAAGAAAACAACTTCCCGAGTGTATGTCAGCACACCCCTGCTTAGAGCTCCATCTTAGGACCCCCAGTGAAATATTCTGAGCACTGCTCAGTGGCTGTCTTACTCTACGTGGGAGGGAGCTTGCTAGTTTTCTGTTCTACCTCTTCATTAATTGCACCCACCTGGTGTCCCAAGTCTTAATAAATGCTGGATTAGTGGGTTGCAATGAAAAAATGGAGTGGACCTGGATTCGAGGGCCAGATTTGAGTATGAGGGGACTAGACTATGGTGATCATTTATTCGAAACACCAGCAAGGCCTTACTTTGTGATCTAGATGTAGTTTATAACAGTCAAGATATTGGCATTGGTACCAGTTTCTTTTTAAATGCATTAACTCAAATTTACCTGTATACAGGTCCTTCTCAAGAAATTAGCATATTGTGATAAAGTTCATTATTTTCCATAATGTAATGATAAAAATTAAACTTTCATATATTTTAGATTCATTGCACACCAACTGAAATATTTCAGGTCATTTATTGTTTTAATACTGATGATTTTGGCATACAGCTCATGAAAACCCAAAATT
>JACXGM010006056.1:0-10146 GCA_016801145.1 Umbra pygmaea
GTGTGTGTGTGTGCGTGCATGTGTATGTGTGTGTGTGTGTGTATGTATGTATGTATGTATGTATGTAAGTATGTATGTATGTATGTATGTATGTATGTATGTATGTATGTATGTATGTATGTATGTATGTATGTATGTATGTATGTATGTATGTATGTATGTACACGGTATATTATGACAATCAGAGTATTAGAACCAAGGACCTGTCAGACACTAGTCAGATACCCTTCACAAAAGGCTGCCCTTACTATGGCCGAATGGTGGTAGGAGGGCTTTATGAAAGGTGATAGGATGAATGACAAGAACCTGGTACCTTGACAGGCATACTAAAATGTGATTGAAGAAGTCTGTCTTTTTCTCAGAGTAGGTATGTGTGACTGCATGGTTTAAAACCTCAATTAAATAGAAATAGTGCTTAGTATTACTGAGTCATTGTGGCAAGGTGTCTAAAGTTTCATTATTTAATATCTATATCCCCCTAGCACCTGAAGATCTATCAATCAGGAGATGATCCAGAGGTCCCAGTTTGACATCTCTCCCGCTCTGTCAGAAGGAATGTCTAAATGTCGTTTTTTTGTGTTTCACTGGAGCTCTGCCTTGATTGAACAGGCCTGTACAAATGTGTGTGTGTGTGTGTGTGGGGGGGGGGGGGGGGGGGGGGGGGGGGGGGGGGGGGTCTCAGGACCACCTGGGAGCACAGATACAGAATCTCACTAATAGCCATCTTCGTCTGAAAAGGCACCTTTAATTACACACACAAAGAGACACACACACCCACACACACACACAAATGTGCACACACATGCATGCATGCACACACACTGGGTGGGGGATTACACCCTCACCTCCCTCCTCTCAAGTAATTCATTTTTTTCTTGGCCTTTCCATTTAATGAGGAATTTGCATGTACTCTCCAAACTCAATGTCCAGCCGACACAGACAGCCGGCACGGCTGTGCTAACGTCACTGAAGAGAGGCCCAGCTAACAGCTCACCCTGTCCAACACGTTTGTCTTTGATCACTGCCCACACTCCAGAATAGCACTAGGTCTGGGAGAAATGCACCACTACCGTGAAAGTGTTTTCTACACGCAGCAGATATCAGCAGATATATACAAGTGAGATTCACATAAACATATGAGTTCTTTAGCAAAACTACAACAAATTAGGTATTTACAAGTAAAGATTATATTTCTGTAGGCAAACTATGCAAGTTTTCAAATTGGCAAGTTAGGTTAGCCATGAGAAAACTAACCAGTCACATACACTACAGTTATGCTCATAACTTTGCATACCCTGGAAGAAAGTGTGAAGCAACAGCATTGATTTTGACAACATGACTATTCATGCAAAAACCCTGACTGTAATGTAAGGATAATTATCATATACGTTTACATACCCTTGAATGTTTGGCCTTGTTTCAGACACACAAGGTGACACACAAGTTAAAATGGCAATTAAAGGTTAATTTCCCATACCTGCAGCATTTTACATTGCAATTGGTGTCTGTGTATAAATAGTCAATGAATTTGTTAGCCGTCATTTAGATGCACTAAGCAGGCTAGATACTGAGCCAGGGGGAGCAGAAAAGAATGGTCAAAAGACCTGCGTAATAATGTAATTGAACTGTATAAAGTTGGAAAAGTACATATAAATATCCTAAGCCTTGCAAATGCCAGCCAGTACTGTTCAATCACTTGAAGATTCGGGGATCTCTTGAATCCAAGCCAAGTTTAGGTAGACCAAGAAAAATTTCAGCCAGAACTGAATCCACAGGTAACCTCAGGAGACATACAGGCTGCTCTGGACAAAGACGGTGTGGTTGTTTCAAGGAGCATGATATGATGATACTTGAACAAAAATGAGTTGCATGGTCGAGTTGCCAGAAAGAGGCTTTTACTGTGCCAGTGCCACAAAAAAGCCTGGTTACAATATGCCCGACAACACATTGACATGCCTCACAGCTTCTGGCACACTGTAATTTGGAGTGAAGAGACCAAAATAGAGCTTTATGGTCACAATCATAAGCGCTATGTTTGGAGAGAGATCAACAAGGCATATAGTGAAAAGAATACCATTCTCACTGTGAAGCATAGTGGTGGCTCACTGAGGTTTTGGGGGTATTTGAGTTCTAAACGCACCGGGAACCTTGAGAAAGTTGATGTCAAGATGAATGCAGCATGTCACCAAAAAATACGGGCAGACAATTCGCATTCTTCTGCATGAAAGCTGTGCATGGGACGCTCTTGGACTTTCCAGCATGACAATGACCCTAAACACAAGGCCAAGTTGACCCTCCAGTGGTTACAGCAGAAAAAGGTGAAGGTTCTGGAGTGGCCATCACAGTCTCCTGACCTTAATATCAACGATTTACTCTGGGGAGATGCAAACTTTTGAGCACAACTGTATATGACCAAAATTATGTAGATTCCCCTACTAATGATGGGGGGGATAATTGTCTGGAGCTGTTTTTCAGGGTTTGTGTTAGGCCCCTTATTTCTATTGAAGGATCATCTTAATACTACAAGATACAAAGACATTTTAGACAATTGGGTGCTTCCTACATTGTGGCAACAGCTTGGGGATGGCCTTTTTCCAAGGCACAAATCGGGGTCCATAAAGGCATGGTTTGACGAGTTTAGTGTGGAGGAACTCGAGTGGCCTTCAGAGAGTCCTGACTTTAACGGCAATGAACACCTTTGGGATGAATTGCAACGGCGGTTGCGAGCCAGGGCTTCTGATCCAACATCAGTGCCTGACCTCACAAATGCTCAGATTCTCACAGACACACTCTTGTGGCAGCTCCACGTTATTATGTACAGTTTTATAATGGGATGTCTAACAAGCTCAAATGGATGTGATGGTCAGGTGTTCACATACATTTGGCCATATAGTGTATGTGTATGTAGCGATACAAAACAATACTTTTCTGCTGTGTTACCTTAGACCAGTAATCTCTGTCCTGTCAAACATCCTGTTAATGATGCTCCTCATTCAATCACAGGAAGTTTGCAATTCAAATACCAATCGAAGTTCAATTTCTCAACATAACACAGATCAGATCAAATACCCGCAGGACCTGAGAAACCATAGAAATAGAAAGGATAGAAAGGCAATTGAACTGCATGGCTTGGTCATTCGATTAGTACACAACAAAATGGCGACTGTTGTTAGTTTTCATGGTGACAACACGGGAATCCATTTAATGCGGATGTAGGCCACTAGATCTTTGCAATTGAATAGTACATGTAAAAATGGCTGCCGCTCTGACCATTCTGCTACATTGATTTGAATTGGAATGTCCATTCTATCCATTCCATTTCTATGTGAGAAACCTATGGGTCCGAATGGATTTAAGAGTCCAACGAGGATTGCGCCGTACACAGACAAAAACCAAAGATATAACCTGGATCATTTCTGAAAAAGTTGCTTCCAATTGTTCACTTGATTTACAGACTTGGAATTGACTGATATCCGACGTCATCTGAGTTAACATCTGGTTGTTAACTAGTCAAGTTAACTACAGGACATCAAGTTAACTACAGAACTGTGACAGTGTACACATTGCTACATTGAGTTGCCTGTCAATGGCAGGCTAACTTAATGTTGTAGACTTTCAAATAAAAGCCTGAAACTCGATGCCCATTTATATTATTATTGTTTAACCAATCCAGTGAATGTAAAGTGAAAGTTAAGAAGATGGAGTGTCACCTTGGTAACGTTTAAAGACTTGAACTGATTCACAGGCTCTCTATTTTAATTTACGCTAAATTCCAGAACTCCTGATTGTCCAGACAGCTGTAAAAGCATGTAAAACATGTACTGTATGTAAACTCACCGCAGTGTTTTACACCATTACGCTCTTTGCTTTCAAACATCCGCCCCCCGACTTTTTCAGTGGAGCTCAACCTGTCGACAGGAAGTTTACCAAGCCTTGTTGGTTGGGAGGAAAGTGCACGGCGGTTTCAGAGCTGCGTAACTATGTGACAACAGAATGCAGTACCATGGCAACTCAAAAACAGAGGGAATGCTGGGACAGTGGGGCTCTGACTCTGGTGTCTGTCGGGAGGACGAGGTACACAGGGAGGTCCAGGGAGGGTGAAAGGTCACTTCCAGAGTCCCTGCCGCTGACTCAACTCTCCTCCAAATCCATCCTTCCATTTCCACCACTCCTCTTTAATTACCAGCATTCCTCGTGCCTCAGTCATGTCTTCTCCTGGTTTTAATGTGACTCCATTCTCTACTACTGAGCAGACCTCGTCTCTCTCTCTCTGTCTGTTCCTATCTTTCTCACTCACTGTCTCTCTCTCTCCCTCTCTGTCTCTCTCTCGCTCTGTCTGTGTCTCTCTGTCTCTGTCTCTCTCTTCTCTCTCTCTGTTTGTCTCTCTTTCCCCCTCTAACCCCTCCTGCCTACCAGTGGAACATAAAGGCTGGTGTGAAGTCTGTCAGCAGTGGTGAATAGCTGCCCTTTGTGCTTCAGTACTTAATTCAGGAGTTGAATAGTCCGAGGCCCCCGACATAGGCCCCCAGCATGCTGCCTGTTTAAAAGCCTAAACGTAGCCCACCGCACATTGACAACAAAGACCACTGCAAAACAAGGCCGTGTTACAGCGTGCACCAGGTGACAATTTCATCTGGTTTGGAAGGAAGAAAACAATTATACTTTTTTCCATCCTTCTTTCGTTTTCGGAGGTGCGTTGTTGTGCCGAGCGGTCAGAGACCGTGTTTCTCTTGGCGCTGCCTCCGCGTTGTTAGGCCTGACAGCAGCGCTTCACTGAACAAAAGGCCGGGCAGCTTAAGGCTGAACTGGAATGTCAGAGGGTTCACATTTCACATGCAGATGTGTGACCCTGGGCCCTTTAACAGGAAGGTGCGCTCTAACTCTACAGATGGAGGGGGGTGGGGAGCAAGGGGCACGATCGGGGGAGTTCGGCCTGGAGGTTAGGGGGTTAGAAAATATTCCCCGCACTACTTTTGGGCTGCATTGGTCTTGGGCCTGTAGAGGAAAGGTTAGCAGATATTAAATGTCCGTCTACCTTAACAGTGGTCTTAGCTGGACGTGTCACATATCTGATTCATGGAACAGTACAGTTACTATCAATAGAACCTGGGTGGTTTGTCTGGACATATTTCAAGCTTTGTATTCCTCTTGTAAAGTATCAATTTCCATACACACCATATATACAATATATACCATGTATACCATATATACCATGTATACCATATACGTATACCATACCACCATGATGCTGCCCCAATATAATACCATGCTATGATTTAGTCCACCTAAAGCCTGGAATACACTACACAATTTACCAACTACACAAATCGCTGTACTGCGCACACTACACAACGTTCTGACCTGCAGAATGTTGCCTTGTAGACGTAGCGGTGTTCACACTACACCACAGAGCACGAACAGATTCACAGATTACAAGATCTTGAAAAAATTGGGAGAAAAATGTGTCTGTCGTCAAACTCTATTCCTCCCATGAAAACACGCAACGGTGTATTATTCTGAAGCGACTTGAGCAGAAATGGAGCAGTAGATTATACAAGCTGTTTGTGCAACGATTTGTGCAGAAAAAAAATATGAAGAGAATGGTTGGGGAGATATGGGCAGAAAGGATCGTCTGCTTTACAAAAAGAGTTGAGGGTAAATAAAATGAACATTTAGCGTGCATTATGCCAACTATTCTGATAGAAAAAGTATTGCTTATACCTCCCATTCTCATACAAACAGGTGTATGATAGGACTGGATTTAGAGCTGCTGCGAATGACAGCTGACGAATTTGAATTCCTGCTGGGTATGGTGGGACCTCTCACCTGTTCTCGCTGCATCGCTCACACTACAAGATTTCATTGTGAAAATATCAAACATGCCAGATAGAATCGGGGCATCTGAGACAAGTCAAAGACTAGCAAAGATGTGTCTTGGAACTACTCACACTTAACGAGCGTCGGTGACGGGAGCGAGCTGGGATTTCACTCCGACCAGTGAGTTTTGTCACAGACCTCAAAAATTAGTCTGGGACAGCTAAATTGTCTCTGAAACAGTGTAGTGTATACTCGGCATAAAAAACACTTGGTAGGCCAGCTAAACCAGGAATATCATCCACACTCAGTAGGCCAGCTAAACCAGTAATATCTTCTACCCTCAGTAGGCCATCTAAAACAGTGATACCATCCACACTCAGTAAGCAGGCTAAAATCATAATATCATCCATCCTCAGTAACCCAGCTAAAACAGTAATATCTTCTACCCTCAGTAGGCCAGCTAAAACAGTAATATCTTCTACCCTCAGTAGGCCAGCTAAAACAGTAATATCTTCTACCCTCAGTAGGCCAGCTAAAACAGGGAGAGATTCAACTCAGTTTTCTTACATCTATATCTGGCTGTCTCTCTCTCCTCCCTGTCTCTTTCTCTGGAAAGTCAAAACATCAAAGACAACAAGAAATTTTCCAAAAACAGAAGAACTTCAATCGTCTGTTTGTTTGCTTTAACCCTGCAGCCCTCTGCCCCAACCTTGCTTCTAGTTGAGCAAAATCCACAAGGGAGCCAGAACCAATCAGATCTGTTCTTTCTTCCTCCACTAATGTAGAAGCCTGCAATGCTTATCCCCCTGTAGTGTGGTGTAAGTGCATGGGTGGATGTAGCTTGGCAGAGCATCTGGGAAGCTGGCATCTCTAAACATAATGTCTCATTTAAAGGCAGATTCTGGGCTGACATTTTCATATCACTTCACTGAACTCAGTAACAAAAAAGTTTAAATTTTTGGCTAAAGAGGTGTTGTTGACTTTTGTAGATATTATATACTGTACATATTGAAATATTTCTTTAACCTCAATTCTCTTCTCCAATTTGGTCATGTACATTTTTATCTATGGCCCTGTCTTTTAAAACAACTCCTAACATATTCCTGAGAGATGGAGATTGCAGAAAGGCTTACTTTTCGGCATTTGCAATGAAACCTTTAGCTTTGCACGGCTCTTTTATCCTGGAAGCCAAGTGTGTCAGCGCATGTGGAAACACAAGAAACCTTCTGGAGAACGTGAGCGGCACCTGATGATCAAGTTTCACTTGTGGTGCCATTTCTCAAGACTCCAAGGTAAAAAGACCTGGTTAGAAAAGTGCCTTTGACTTCTGTATCACCTGAAGTGTTACTTTTTTACAGGCTCTACAGATTCTATCCAAAATACTGTTTTGCATGGACACACTCAAAATGTTACTGTAGATATACATATGTGGCATTGGTTTCCCAAACACCAGCACTGCAAGATTCCATGGATAGCTGAGGTAGCTAATATGCTACACAAGGGGCCAGAACTCTAGTACCTTGCTAGCAAAAGCCTGGCCCTTAGAGCTCCTCTGCCTAGCTTCTTACCACAGTGACAATGCATGGTGAACACGAGAACACAATCATCAACACCAAACAAACTGATGAACATTTATGAATGTACACGTATGTCATATGGCCTGTCTCACTTTGATGGCTGTTGTTGTTAGATTGAACACTGAGCCAACTAGGGGAGACATCTGTTGTTGGATTTCTCTGCAAGGCAGTTAACTTCAATTTCTCCCAGGTCATTGCTAAAAATCAGAATGAGTTCTTCGTTTTAACATGTTGAAATAATAGTAACAACTAGACACAAGGTAATAGAGTGCTAGAATTTGTTGGAGATCTCAAATCATGTAAGCTCACTCTAACTGTGAAGAAGGGGATGATGTCCTTGCTGATAGCAGCATTCTCATACATGGAAGGGACCTCTGTGTGTCCATTTAGCTTCAAACTTAGTATTTTATAAAGAACTGTATCCTCTGCATTCTCCCAGCACAATAGCATCCACACACACATTTCTATTCTCCTTTAGAGCGTGGCACCACCGATCATCTTCAACGGTGCCAGGGCTGTGTGCTTGGACAGAAGGAGGCGAATTATGATTTCTTTTTGGGAAGCACAAAAGCACCTCATTTATCACAGAGCCGCCTGCAGCCGGGCCTGCTGTTGTCATAACAGAGCCATCCAGGACATAAACCCAGATGAAAAATATAGCGATGCACTATGGACCACAGCAAGTTATTATTTCCCCATCCACTGACAATAAAACAAAATCAAAAGAGATATAAACAAGAGTTCCTGCTCTTTTTTCTCTCCTGGGAGAATTTCATTCGCTCACATCTTGTTGACCTTGGGAGCCCAGTACATTCTATTACACTGAAATGGCTACAGGGAGCATTGAGTGAGCTTCAGTACAGAGACACTTTTCCTGCCTGTGTGTCGCAGGAAGATGACATCATACCCTAAAATAAGGCAATGTTGTGTAAAAAGTAATTAGAAGGAGTTTTAAGAACATTAGGCTAGTTTAATGTAAAATCACAATACAATACATGCACCAAGTGAAGTAAAACCACTCTGAAAATTTATAGCATTTCTAATGTGAGAACTCATCATTCGTTATAGTTGGAACGATTTCAACTTCTGCTGCTTTAGAGCATTGATATTCATTGTTTTTGTTCTTTATACAAAATTGTAATAAAAGCAGATATTTTGGGCTTGCATTGGGTACAGCCATTAAATTAACCCCATGAGGCATTTCAAATTAAATTCATCAAGAATCAATGGGTAAATCAAAACAATTTAAACAGGTAAAAAATGGATGTACAGTATGGATGTAGCATACTGGATGTTGCAATTCCAGATTGGCCCTCCACTATTTCATACTGTATATCCCCCATAACACAGATGAAGGTGATATGCATTTGTTTGCCAAGACAGCACTCAACAGGTGGAACATTTATGGTATTAAATAGCAAGGCCAGGGAGCTATCCATAGGGCTCTGTATCCATGGCAACAAACGAGGTGCAGGCTAGATGTCAGGCCAGCTAGCATCACTACATTACCCATTAAAGAAGGGGAGAGAAGAGCCTGGTCAGGGCACCAGAGGCTAATGGGGAGATATGGCAACTACACACAGGCACTCACGCACACACACACACACACACACACACACACACACACACACACACACACACACACACACACACACCACACACACACACACGCACGCACGCACGCACGCACATGCACACGCACACACGTACGCACACGCACACACATGCATGAACTGCTCCCTGAGGCTGTGTGGGAGGTGATACATGTAGCGTTCAGATGGGCAGACTCCCTCCCTCTGACCCAACAGTGCGGTCCTCCATGTTGGATGCCTGCTTCACCATGGGTGATAGAAGCTGGAACCACACGTCTGCCACAACAGCGTTAGAGCCAGTCCCTGTGTCAGTCTGTATGTCAGGGTGTGTGCCAGTCTGTGTGCCTGTCTGTCTGCGGGTCATTTTGTTCTGACCAAACCAGTTTCCCATTGGCCGTCCTCGTAATGTCCAGGAAGTTGTCCTAGTGACAGTGAGAACTTCCTCCACCGTTATGTCCAGCGTGGTGTAGGGGGGGTCTGGGTGTCTCTTTAACTGCATTGTGACAAATTTATACATTGAGAAGGTTTGGCAGTCTAGAAAGTCTTCACAAGTCCACCAGACCCAACATTCGGAAATTCGACCCAGAACCAGAGACACAGAACCAAATTTGTGTCGGTTCAGACATAATAGCGATGGGTTAGGCTTTCAGTTTGGAAAAGGCCCTTTTTTATTTATCATTCAGAACCAGTCACTCATGAACCAGTCTGTTTTTATAAATATTAGGTGGCAAACACACACACACACACACACACAGACACACACACACACACACACACACACACACACACACACACACACACACACACACAGAAGAGTAAATGTTTTAATAATGTTGGCCCTTCACAGAGGTAGCTTATGAATGTGAGGAGATGTATGTATAGGCGTCATGATATGAGATCCTCTCACACATTCATGTCATCTCAGACAGAGAGAGAAAGAGAGAGAGGCAGAAGGAAAGAGCGAGAGGTGGAGGGCGAGATAGGAAGAGGGAGGTCAGCAGGGATGGAGGAAGAGGAAGAAAGGAAAAGTCGAAGCTGTTAACAGTCCCTTTTATCCAGACCCAATGACACATAGGTCCTTGCCTGTGATTCTCTATTCATGAATGAAATAATACATCCACATGTAAATATATAATTTACCTCGGCGTCGCAGCACATTT
>JACXGM010006056.1:22274-33928 GCA_016801145.1 Umbra pygmaea
GTCCTCTCTCTCTGTCCTCTCTCTCTGTCCTCTCTCTCTGTCCTCTCTCTCTGTCCTCTCTCTCTGTCCTTTCTCTCTGTCCTCTCTCTCTGTCCTCTCTCTCTGTCCTCTCTCTCTGTCCTCTCTCTCTTCCTTCTCTCTGTCTTCTCTCTCTGTCCTCTCTCTCTGTCCTCTCTCTGTCCTCTCTCTCTGTCCTCTCTCTCTGTCCTCTCTCTCTGTCCTTTCTCTCTTCTCTCTGTCCTTTCTCTCTTCCTTCTCTCTGTCTTCTCTCTCTGTCCTCTCTCTTTGTCCTTTCTCTCTTCGCTCTGTCCTTTCTCTCTGTCCTCTCTCTGTCCTCTCTCTTCCTTCTCTCTGTCCTCTATCTCTTCCTTTGCTCTGTCCTCTCAATTCTTCTCCGTGCCAGAGTCACAGTTTCCATGGTTGTGGTGAAGGCTGGGTATTTTTAGGGAAGGATTCATTTGCAGTGACTCCCTTGGAGGATGTGGAATGCTATGACCAATCATCAAAGAAGGTTTTCACATAAGGACCAGCAAGGGGTGGTCTTCTGGGGCTCTAGTAGCTGCACGGGCTGGGTGTCCATCAACCCTCCCTGGAGTGCCCTGGAACAGGGCCCAGAGACAACATGGCCATGGGCCTGAGCCAGAGTATTCTGGGATAGACTCCAGAAAACATATTTGTTGAGTGAAAAGACGAGAGGAAGTGACATGGTGTCAGTGAGAGGCAGGGCAAAAAGATGGGGGGGTGTCAAACGAGGGTGAGGTGTAGCATGTCTGTCACTGGGGTAAAGCTTGCAGAACTTCGATCTCATTGTGCATTGAATCGGTCACCTCTCCCAGGCAAACAGGTGTCGCTCATTTACTTCTAATCTTTCCTGACGGCAGGCAAAGATGGCGGTGACGTGAGATAAATACCAACAACAACGGAGGTCATCTCTTTTGTAGTGAGAGTTCACATTTTGTTCACAGACAAAGAGAGGCGCACTGCATTCTGACCAATCACAGCGCCCGGTGTTGCAGGGGACACTGAAGACAGATAGAAAAGTTATCATGTCCGCAAATTGGCTGAAATAGTAGTTTCCGTTATTTGTACAGGAGACGCAGATGTAATTGCATGTACATTGAAATTATCAGCATGTTGTGATAATAGTACAAAACCATAAAGTATAAAAAGCAAACCGTAAGCTGTAAGGGTGACAGGAGAGTAATGACCCATATAGAGTCTTTACATGTAAACCATCCCCTCTGGATCATACGCTGATGTAAATACCTACGGTCAAAGCGCAAACTCACTAAACTCACTAAACTCACGTTGTCTAGCAAGGCCGGTCACACTTTGCGCCACTACATCCTGGAAGTAGGCTTTCTCCTTACCACAGTGTTAATGCATGGGGTAACAGAATTGAGTATGGTAAAAAAAAGGCTGAGTGTCGGTGCCTATAGAAATAATGTCCTGTGAGTGTGTGTGACCACAGTGTGATGACAGTAGCCACCAGCTGTGCGCTGTTGGACACACCTGTGACATGCCATACTGCCGTGACAGGAGTTTCCAGCGGGCCGACACGCTATTTCACACATCAGCTGCAAAATGAGCGATACATGAGGGCAGAAGACACAAAGTGAGGCACAAACCCCGCACAGTGTTTTCAGAATTCAATGAACTCACATCTATATGTTTCAATACATTGTGTCTAGCAGTGCTTTTGTGCTATAACGAGAAGGTTATGTATGTTTGGAGATGGAATTTATTTGACACATCCACACGCATACACACAATTCACCCAGAAGTACTTTACATGTTTAAATAGAGAGGTGTACAGTTCACATCCATTTAACTGATTGTTAAAAGGTCCAAAAATAACAAGAGTTCAAATGTAAAGATGTTAAGTTAATGTTTACGGGGTTGAAGGAGACACCGGGAATGTCTTTCACACCGTTCTCAGTGACCTCCAGGAACGCCAGTGGCATATCTAGGCTCCTGGCAGAGCCACACATCATGTGAACGCTATGTTAAAACTCCCTCCACGCACTCGACGTGCTTTGAACAGGATTCTATTTCACACACCTTGAAAGGTCACGACATCAACATCAAACCCCTTGGAGTGCTTACAGGATAAATCTTTCTGCTAACCCCAGATGGATTCACAAACCAAAAATGTTTGACCACTTACAAACCCACTTTCATATATATAATATGCTGTGTTTACTGCGTATGTAGATATACAGTAGATACTGTATACAACTGTATATAAATCCTGCATAAGTATATATATACACTGTATATACATATACTTGCTGTGACCAGCATTTGGAGGATCATGCACAGCTAATAAACTACAGGCAGCTCTCTCATGTAAATGCTCTCTTGACTCGTGAGTTCTCTGGTTAAGCCTCGGTAGTCAGCTGTCTACTGCATTCTTCAGAGGGCAGCCGTGACTCCATATTAATACGTGTGTCAATGTTGCTCGGTTCTGTGCGTTCAGAAGATATCTCTCGCTGTGCGTGCGTGCTCGTGCACACCTCTGCCCACACATGTGTATGCCCGTGCACGTGCCCGTGTCAGAATCCCTACTGGATGTTTATCTAGAGAGGTGGATTATGGGAGAGTGGGCATCTCTATGCCAGCCTCCTGGGCCTGTCACCCCCTAAGCCTGGCATTTCCTGCCCTGGGAGAGACTTAATTAAGAGGGTTTTGGATGGCATCAGGGCCCTGTTGAGACTACAGATCTTTCCAGAGAGAGGCCTGCAGAAGGAGAACAGCTAACCCCTTTTGTCTTTTCCTGTCACACGAGGCACAACAAGCCAGTACCTATGCACCTGAAAGACCCCACGTAAAAAAGCACACACACACAAATTCACATACTCCACACGTGTCACTAATTGCCTAGTTGGCAACTTGAAGTTAATTGGCTAATTGATTCAAGTGCAGTGTGGGGGCAGTTAAACCGTTGTCTGTTTGTGTTCCACATGGCCGTGCACAGAGGCTCATAAGAGTTTTAGTTATTAAAAGTGTTCTCCAGACATATCTGAACCAGGTGCGGTTCTAGCAGGGGGGCAAACACGTTCACCTGGCAACACCATGTTATGTCGGCAACACAAACTCTGATTTGTCCTTTCAGAATATTAGCGCTAGTAATTCATTACAATAATCATTGTTAATTCATTGCATATATACTGGGTCTATGTTCATGTGTTGCAAAAATTTGTCTATTGTTGGATAAAACAGACTCTAGTGAATGTTTTTGAAATGTACATGTGTTTTCACATGAGACAATGACAATATATTCAATAAATTTCTGTATACAACATAATTGTTACTGTTTTTAATGAAACGTTGTAATTGAAAACATGTTAAATGTTTTTTTTGCAATCATATACTTGTGTTTCTTTACACACAATACAATTCACTAGCTATGTAATGACTTCACAATGATTATTGAAATGCATTAAAACTAGCGCTATTATTCTGAAAGGACAAATCCGAGTTTGTGTTGCCAACATAACATAGTGTTGCCAGGCGAACGTGTTTGCACCCCTGCTTGAACCGCGCCTGAACAGAGCTGAATAATGGACCTTCACTGTATTGACAGTGAATGTGAGAGTAGGTTGGTATATATCTTGCCATGAGACGTCTGAACCACAATCTGTTTTCATACATAGAGTACATGTAAATAGTCCTCTATGTTTGACATCCTGCCCATCGCAGGTCCTGAAGGACCATGAGTGGAGAGTAGGAGGCCATTAGTAAACAAGTCTGGGGCCTGAGAGGATAAGGTCCCTGCCTAACACTTCTAACAGCCCTCCCCACCCAGCGGGGCAGCTTTGTATCAGCCTCACGTCCCCACTTGAGGGCCACTTGAGAGCACTGGACCCTCTGTTTGTCGGGTTTAAGCCTCCCAGTACCAACCTCCCTGAACCGGCAGCCGAAACGGAAGGCCCCACGAAGGAGGAGTCATAGAGCTGCTGGAGAAATGTCCTCATGGCTGGGCTCTGGGAGAAGAGCGCTGTCCCGACAGGGGAAAGGCTATGGGCTGTCGAGAGGTGGCTAGACGGCAGAGAGAGACGAGCACAGGTCATCTCAATCAGTGGACCACTATGTTATTTATCGTCCTCCTTTGTGAGCCTGTCATTGTGACTGGGAGCAGGGTAGCGGTGACGTGAGGGGGGGGGTGTAAGGTAATCCTTTAAGTGGGAGATTTTAACCCTCTAACAGAGTAAACAGGAGGGCACTGAAGGGGGCACGGAAGGGTAATGTTACAGAACCACAAGAGCACCCCAGGGCAATAGAAGCAGTGTTTGTGTGTGTGTGTGTGTGTTTGTGTGTGTGTGTGTGTGTGTGAGAAAGATAGAGATGGGAAATCTGTGTGTTTGTGTGTGAGACAGAGAGAAAGACTGAGATATTTTGTGTGTGTTTGAGGGAGAGTGTGTGAGAGCTCTGTGGCCTCTACACTCTTGAGGCTCAGTTAGGTAACAGATGTCCACCCTGCAGGGTGAATTAGGCCACCGCATCGGAAATATCTCTGATCACCTCTCAATTCAATTACGGACCTCCAGCCGTACCGGACAGGAATGTGTGTGTGATTGAGAGTGTGTGTGATTGTGTGTGTGTGCGCGCAGGGGGTGTTAGTATCCGGGTTAGGGGCACAAGGGGTGACCCCGTCCAGCTGACAGTCAGTGAAGCAGTACAGAGCAACACAATAACAGTCTTGTTAACGAGACTGAGCCTTACCCCCCACCTGTTACCAAAAAACATCCCAGCGGCACCCCCACCCCTCGGCTCTGGAGAGTGGCTCCATCCCCGCACAGCCCAGTGCTTTCCTGGGATGCTTCATTTAAAACACTCCTTCCTTCAGCTAGCCCATGGCCCACACTGACATGGGGGATCACATGGTTTACAAAGGTTCTTGTCTGAACCCTGTAAACAGCACTCAGGATAGTCTGGACTAGACTGGACTAACTCTACAGAAAAAACGGGTGAGGAGAGGAAAGAGAGGAGGGGGAGTCGAAGAGAGGGAAGCAGGAGGAGGAGAAGAGGAGGGGCAATATAATACCACTCCTGTCCAGTCCTGACCACAAACACATTACACAACATATTGATATTTAGATATCATGTCAATCATATCACAGGGTTGTCAGTGATAAAGAGATCACTGTAATGTACCCAATAGCCAAGGAATCGGAAAAAGGCACCTGAGGAATTCATCTATTTAAATAATCTTGATACCCTCAGGCCTTTTTTAGATGGTTACTGTCTGTCTTGAAGACAATGAGAAGAGATACAGGCTTGTATTATTATTTATTTATACTTTTCCTTTTACACCAGTTTCTGCGCAAAAATATAAACTGGAAAAACAGATAAACATTAGAAATATAACAGGAGAAAATTGTGCAAACCATGTAATTCATAGTAGTGCAAAATTAAATGTGCAAATATAAAATAATTTTATCTGATTAATATATTACTATATAAACTTTTGAATGGTGAAGGAAGCCAGTGTACCAGGATCCAGTGTACCAGAAACTAGTTTACCTGGAGCCAGTGTACCAGGAACAAGTGTACCAGAAACTAGTTTACCTAGAGCCAGTGTACCAGGAACAAGTGTACCAGAAACTAGTTTACCTGGAGCCAGTGTACCAGGAACAAGTGTACCAGAAACTAGTTTACCTAGAGCCAGTGTACCAGGAACAAGTGTACCAGAAACTAGTTTACCTGGTGCCAGTGTACCAGGAACAAGTGTACCAGGGGTTTTTAATTCCGGGGGGCGGGACTACGGCTCCTTTTCATTCTGCTCTTCTAATCAGGGAACCCAAAACAAACTCCTGATGCCAGCTTCTTTTTTCAAGTGCGAACATCTCTATAAACCCATCACCTGCAATAACAGAGAAGCGTGAAATAAACCAGAGGGGGGGGGGAGAGGGAGAAAGAATAGATGAGAGAAAGTGATCAGGTATTTCTCTCAGCAGATGATTTTTAGCTGTATGTGTCCGCTAAGAGAATAAGTGGATCCTCCCAATTCACTTTGATGTATTCCAAAGTCCCTCGCATGTCTTAATTCCCAGCAAATCAGAACCTAGCTCCTCCTACAGATGTACAGTACAGCCGCCACTGGAATACAGTTGTATCGTAATTGAATCATTCTGTTGTTGCAGGATTTTTTGCACAAAAGGAAATGCAAAGTCTTTTCATGTACTCACCGCTTTCAAAGGAGGACTTCTAAACGTTGTAATTTCCTCTTTAAAATGTCAGACTTGATTTTCCTTAATAAAAACATGAATTTACCAGTGAGGGTTTTACAAACCGCCCTCTGCCCTCACAACGCACACATTTGATTTCTGGAGCGTGGGGGCACACACCTCGTCAGCTGAAGCCCACCAGGGTCAGCCCCCCCTCGGGGAGGAGGATGGAGGAGACTAGGGGATCGCGGGGGGCTGTATAGAGCCACAAGAGAGTGTGTTTTGCCACAGAAGGTGAGAGGAGAGTCGGCCACAAACTCAAATGCATGTGAACGCACACGTGCCTACTCACACACACACAAACATACAAAACATTTTCTTGCAGGTCCCAAATCAGCAGATTTCTTCCACATGTCCAAACGGCAACTCCAAGCAGTGCTTTGAAAAGACATTAGAGCTCACATATAAGCGGGCGTGCTGATGAAAGCTCATGAAGCCAGCTATGTAAATAGAATAAATGAAAAGCCAGTAGACGAAGGTGAGGAGAAGGAGACCCGGGGGGATTTATTGTTTGTGAAGGGCTGCTCCATTAACTTCCAACACTGAGCTGGCTGCCTCTGTAAGGAGGTGTCTGCTATGGCACCTTAGTATGCCTGGAAACAGTCTGCTGGCAGAGCTCTGCAGATCACTGACCAGGGAGAAGGTGAGAAATAAGCACACACACACACACACGCACGCACACGCAAACACACGCGCACATGCACACACACGTGCTACTACATAAAGGAACACGTGACACACACACCCATGCTCGGAACAACACATACACACCACCCGTGCTACTACATACACGAGCACAACACACCAACATACACACACACACAAATGGACACAAACGCACAGAAGCGTGTACACACACAGACGCCTCAAAGAGGCCTGCACTAATAAAGAGGATTTTCCGCATGAGGCTGCGAATGACAAAGAGGTTAAAGGTCAGTCTCGGGTGGCTCACGTCTTTTTCGCCGAGCGGAAGCTGGAGGCCAGTAATGACCAGGTTCAGGGTTAATGGAAGAGAGGCTGAGCTGACTGGAAACACATTTCTAAACAAGCTGGTTCCCTCACCTTGTCTCTGCTAACACAAACAGACATGACGTCAGCGAACACAACCATCCACTGCATGCGCACACACCTGAATGTGCACGTGCCCACGCATAAAGACGCAGATGCACACAAATATAGACACATACCAGCTTGCATACAGTTATATTTCAGTCACTCAGAGCGATTTTACAGTCATTGTCTATGTTAAGGAAGCTATGTGAGACAACCTCACAACTCAAAAGTAATAGTTACCTTACGCAATGAAGTATACAATGAACACCCAGGGATTTTCATGTGTTTTGATAATAATTGATACATACATTTATCTAGGTGGCATTAAATTGATAAGAAATTGTAGTCAAAAGAAGATTAATTCGGGAAGAGCTAAATGTTTCATTATTAGGACACTGAATTAATGGCTGCTGAAAATTTGGCTTTGCCATTGTATGTAACAATTCATTATAAATCAGTAATTTCCAAAAGTTATATCACTTTGCAACATTGGTAAATACTTTAAACAATTTAATGCCATCGTTGTGAATTTCTATTAACAACATGGATCACCCCTCCCTGGGTTTCCTAAAACCTTTAATCGGTAGTAAAACTAATGGCACATGTAATGTGTTCTCTACATTTATCTGAGCTGATGTCCAAAACAGGTGCATGTACTGTCTCTGAGGATGGAAAGAAAATAGCAGCAGTGCCGCTGAGTGTAACTATGTTTCCTAATTCTAGAGAGCCGAGCAGACTATTGTACTTTTACTGCGTATCCTACAATTTCCAGAATTATAGGCTATGGCTTTCATGGAAGGTGTGTGTGTGTGTTTGCATGTGTGTCTGCCTGTTTCATGTGAAACAAACCATGTTTTCTCAACAGAAAATCAAACCAAACATCTCTAAGGTTTTCCTTTCCCCAGTAGAGGATGGCAGACATCATTCTCAGTGTATATTTTGCTGAGGTGATGAGTCACCAGGTCAAACCTTACTTAAACATAAGCTTGGACCATAGAGACACCGTCCGAACACACCACTGCATTACCATAAAAGGCCCACGGCTGCATATTGTGCCTGGAGAGGATTACATTTCCCAGAGTCAAGACTTTCACCCAATATGTGTGCTTAAAAGCAAGTTAGGAACAGCCTTAATGTTTTCTATAGTGCTGGGTTATGTGCGGCTAAGGTTACCTCGCCCCAAACTCAATCAGTGCAAACTATGTTCTGAGAAAGAACAATGGTATGACTTCATGTTAGGAGGCCAGTCTGAGGCCTGGAACGTGTTCTTCTCCACAAGGCGACCCTGTTTCCTCTTCCCTGGCACCTGGGCTGGATGGAAACGGAACCAGTTTCCGTTTATCTGCAGGAACATTCCCTAACAACATTACGTTTAAAACAAAAACGCACGCCTAACACGTACGAATCGGCAAGAAGGGGTGCTCTCTGACGTCGCTTTGAGCGTGCCGGCAGAGGATTGGCTGTGAACAACTGTTATGGCTGTGTAGTCCCAGGTGTAGAGCGTGGCTGATTATGGTTATAACGGTGAATTACAGTAGCTGTGTAGATTGTGTGATTAGAGCGACACTAGCAGACAGAAACGGGCCTCCCGGTCCTCCTATGACTCGGGGTTTCCCATGGCGCGGCAGTTTAAACAGAGGAGCTCATCTAGATCCTGGACAACACACCTGCCTCATTCCAGTAAATAAATAAACCTTGAACCTCTCTTGACTGGACACCCCCCAAACCCACCCCCGCCGCTCCACAGCCGCCCATTTTGTTTCTTCCCCCATCAGGCGGAGAGATGGAGCGAGCTAGAAAGCTGGGGGTAGAAAAGCCTCATATCATCGGTGGGCCAAAGGTGACTCGCCTGGGGAGAGAGTGGGAATGAAATTCTCCCAGTCCCATTTTAGCAGCCATTCAAAACGCATTACTTCCAAGAAGGGAAACTTATAAAGCCCCTGCACTTGAACACATTTCGGTCTGTTTACGGTGGGAGAGAGGCCCTGCTGTTCCGACGCCTCAGTAATAGATTCCCAATTTAGCCTCTATATCCTTCCCTCCCTCCCTTTCCTGCTCTAACAGTCCCTGGGCCCCTGGCATGGCTGCTCTGTATAGAGGGACGCTATAGTGTGTTTGGGTCTGGCCTTGCCGTGTCACTGAGCGGTGCTGATTGCCCTGAGCATAGAACCGGCAGCTCCATAACGTTGCTCACGTAAGATCTAGGACAACACAGCACACACACCTACCGTAGCAAGAACGCCACCTCTGTGATGCATTAATTAATATGATCACTAGAGCACCACCTCTGAGATTCATTAATTAAAATTAACACTAGAGCTTCAAATCTGTGACAAATATATTAAAATAATCACTAGAGCAACATCAGTGATGCATTCTTTAAAAGTATCACTAGGTCACCACATCTGACTGTGACACTGGAATAAAATAACAATACCACTGCAAAATCATATCAGTGTCCTTGGTTTTCTATTAATAGGTAAGGGTAAAATTTACATTTTTGTTTTATTTCAAAAAACTACTGACAACATTTCTCCTAATTGCTAAATAGAAATATTGTCATTCAGAGCATTTATTTGCATAAAATGTCCAAATAACAAAAAAGATGCAGTGCTGTAAGACCTTGAATAATGTAAAGAAAATTTTCATTTTTAAACCACACAATACTAATGTCTTACTTCTGAAGAGTTTAGAAATCAATATTTGGTGGAATAATATAAATTGTATAATAATAATATTAATATGGGGTTCATGCATCTTGACATGTTTTATCCCACTCCTAGCGCAGAAATTCAAGCAGCTCATATTTGTTTGTTGGCTTGTGACCATCCATCTTCCTCTTGATCATATTGCAGAGGTTTTCAATGGGGTTGATGTAATGTACATATTTTCCAGATATGTATGTTAAAAAGATCACTAGAGCACCACTTGTGCAACCATTTTGCTGATATCATTCACCATATTTAGTAGCCTAAAAGAGAGATGTTTAAAATGGACAACGGATGGCTACAACTATCCAACTTGGATAGTTTTTTTAAATGGTGATGCATATGTTTTCATGGCATGGATTTTTTGACCATATCTCCTAGTTTTACTTTACCAGAACACTAATAGGGTGTTTTACACACCGGCAAATCCATAGACTCTCCACGATCAAACCAAAGCTGTCATTTTAATGTCTAATCCTGTACACTGGGATGATGTCATTCAATAGGGTAGATTTTACAGAGGGTCTGGAACATTAACATTTTACACATACTGCTATGTTTTGATAAAGTTGATACATGTATTTGATTAGCAATGTGTACTATATTTTTTATTGACACAGATACATTTGACTAAAAGTGAACTAATTATGATATTATGATTCAATTACCTGGGACACCTCACAGGCTATGATTAACCTGTTGACCCTTCCTACTTTAGCAACTATGCGGTCATTGGAAATGATACCAACTACTTTTAATTAGGTTACTATGTTACGTTTTCCTTGCCAGCCATTGGCTGCTTGAGGACATGTATAGCATACATAATTTTTTACAGCTATACATTTCACTGTGCTAATTTTATGTAATTGAGTTAAATACATTGTGATACACTAACTAGGTTGGAATTAGAGAGAATAGGACAGAGACCAATAGATTGCCATCATCATCATCATCATCATCATCATCATCACATCATCATCATCAATACCATCATCACCATCATCACCATCATCATCATCATCACCCTCACATCATCACCATCATCATCATCATCACCATTATCATCATCATCATCACCATCATCATCATCATCATCACCATCATCATCATCATCACATTATCATCATCACCATTATCATCACCATCATCATCATCATCATCACCATCATCATCATCATCACATTATCATCATCACCATTATCATCACCATCATCATCATCATCACCCTCATCCCCGTCATTTTCACCATCAAAATCATCATCACCATCATCACCATCACATCATCACCATCATCATCATCATGACCATCATCATCACCATCACCATCATCATCACCATCATCATCATCATCATCATCACCATCATCATCATCATCATCATCATCATCACCATCACCATCATCATCACCATCATCATCACCATCATCATCATCATCACCATCACCATCACCATCACATCATCATTATATCACCATCATTTTCATCATAATCATCATCATCATCAGAAGCAGCAGCAACAGCACCATCATCATTATCATCACCATCATTTTCACAATCATAATCATCATCACCATCATAATCACCATCATCATCATCACCATTATAATCACCATTATCATCACCATTATCATCATCATCATCATCACCATCACCATCATCACCAT